>CABFVX010000414.1:75428-140612 GCA_902151425.1 Timema shepardi
AAAAAATGTCTAAAAATTATAGAAAAATGTTAAGGGTGGACAACCCTTATCACTAAGGGGTATGAAAAATAGATGTTGGCCGATTCTCAGACCTACTCAATATGCTCACAAAATTTCATGAGAATCGGTCAAGCCGTTTCGGAGGAGTACGGGAACGAACATTGTGACACGAGAATTTTATATATAAGATGTTGATATTCTAGGGATGATAATGGTAGAATTTACCAAAATTTGCGTTAGTGGAAGGTGGGAACATAAATTAGGTAAATAAACCTGAGTAATCTCGGCTGGGTATCGAAGTCCAACCTCCCCGTCACTGGTGAATCAGACTAAATGAGTTTGGCGTGTAAAACGCATGCGACATGCCCCTTTTAGGGTTTTTTGTGTTTAAAACAGTTAATAATAATAATATTTAGCACCGCGTTTTACTACCCGTTCGGGTTATACGCTTTAAGTACTAATTACTCTAATGGATTAGGAATTGGGAAGGCTGAATAAGAGGAAGTGAACCCGCATTTTCGTGGAGGGAGAGTGGAAAATCATTTAGGAAAAACCACCCCCAGTTCACCCGACCGAGATTCAAACATCGATCTCCCCATCCTCAGCAGTCGGGCTCAACACGACAAGCGCGTTAGGCAACTACGCCACCGAGGCGGGTAAAACAGTTAACATGTTTAAAGGTAATGTGGTAAATATATTCAAGAAATGTTTAGGTCACTATGTGAAGAAAATTAAACTTTTCTTTCCTACCGGAGAAATATTTTATTTATTTTGACCAAAAATATGTTTTGATATAAAAATTGAAAAAACAGTTACCCTTTCTCGTTTCTCCTGTCTTACCACCTTAAAATTAGATTTTTAAAATAATTTGTCTAGAGATTTAAAAAAAAATCTTTCATTCTGTGTCTGGTACATGCATCTGAATCGGAAACAAACACATGTATTTATTGGAATGTTTGATTTTGTTTCAATCTGGAGCTAGTGTCCCGGGTTCGATTCCTGGCATGGCTGAAAAATTAATCATAGATGAAATGTGAGTTCCCCTTTCAGAGTGATAAATTAACAGCCGGGGGCTGGATGTTGTGTCCGTTCTATATTTAAGTTAATGTGTTTTATGAAGACATAATCAGTCGATTCAGAAAGTGTAAGTTAAATATCTCAAATAAATAAAAAGTTTTAGTACAGAATTTTAGTCAGATTGGAAATAAATGGGAAATTTTACTATATAATGAATGACACGGAAATTACTTTCTTGATTAAGAGTAGCGGGATGTTGTTTGAAAAAAATGTTACAGAGAATTAGTAAAAGGAGAAAAAATAAATAAACCTAGGTAGCGAAGTTATTTTGTCAGCCGGATGCCGAAAAGAATTCCATTCTAAATATTGTGCAGTTCGTTAAGCTGTGAGACGTTGAATACCTATGTGAAAATCATTATATCGTACATTCTCTGAATGTCGGAGGCTAATTAAAGTTCTCCATGTGTGGTATATTATTAAGTTTTGGTCAAGAACCACATTTTAGTTGTAACAAGAAAGGCGACAAAATAAATAATCAAAAATAAACAAAATATTCTACCTCATAATAAGTAATTGTGTGCCCATGATTAGGTTGAGTTCATTCGTTTGTATATGATTTTTATTTTTTTCCTAAAACATTTAAATCAAGAATATTCATTTCGTTTTTATCATCCGGTTGCTGAAACACGTTACAGAAGTTCAGAAATTTTGCTTTATTTAATATGTTTTTTAGTTAGGAACAAACCCGCCTCAGTGGCGTAGTTGGCTAACGCGCTAGTCGTGTTGAGCTCGACTGCTGAGGACGGGGAGATCAAGGTTCGAATCTCGGTCGGGTGAACTGAGGGTGATTTTTCCTGAATGGTTTTCCACGCAAATGCGGGTTCACTTCCTCTAATTCAACCTTCCCAATTCCTAATCCATTAGAGTAATTAGTACGTAAAGCGTATAACCCGAACGGGTAGTAAGACGCGGTGCTAATTATTATTATTATTATTATTATTATTATTAGTTAGGGACAAGAGTATGGAAAAACCAAAGAGCTGCTTCACATGTATAAACCAACCCCGAGTTTACCAATCCGAGATTCTGTCCTAGGCCTTTCTGTCATCAGTAATACATTATTATTATTATTATTATTATTATTAACTCCACATCTTACTACCCATTCGGATTATACGTACTTACGCTAATGTGTAATGGTAGGGTGATTGTGAGATGAAATGGAGGACCTACAGTTTAACGTGGGATCCAAACCACAGGTGGAGGCCTGGCATTCCCCACATCCACAAGTTGTGATTAATACACGTCTTGTCAGAGGTGAACAAATGGTTTGGAAATCAGATAAATATGTGCCGGGACCGAGGATTGAACCCCGCACCCTCAGCACAGAAGTCTGACACCTTACTCCTAGACCACCAGGTCACCATCAGTAATACAGTAGTTTACAAAACTGGCGTCTTAGCCCAATTCACACTTTTAAAAGGTAATAATTATTGTTATCTTTAAGTAAAGAAAATAGGTATAAATAGCGAGAAAATAACTCTAGTGCTTGTAGGGTGTGATAAAATGCAATGCAATTAGTCTTGGTTTACGTATTTATTTGCTCTTTTTTTAAAAATAATGTTAGATGAAAAGCCACCACGATTTATGTTAAATTACTTTACGAGATTTTTTTTCTCTTTGGTTAAGGTCAAACACAAATTTAAAAAAAGACAGGTTGTGTAACCAACGTAGTGTAGAATTCTCAGGTTAGGGAAGTGAACTCATTAAGTGTCCGTCAGGTCTTCACATCAAAAGCAACTCATATCACAAGGTATTTTATTATTCAACATAATTTCATTACTTTTACAAGCCGCATGAAACGTGAACGAACATTTCTCCATGCTAGTCTGAACTTTTGTAAAGGAACTCAATTTTCGTGAGTAATGCAATGCACTATAAAGAGTAAAAGAATTTTTTTTAAACATGGTCAAAAAAAAAGAGATAGATAGTGACAGAATAAGAACTTAAAATTAACGGCATAGAATCAAATAAGAGTAAACCTCAAAACAAACGAACCGTTGGATATTCTTTAGTGAAATAAATAACTTTCATGCATCGTATATTTTGACCACCTCACATTTTATTTAATGCTTCAATAGTTTTAATATTTCTTTGTTATTTTCTAGGATCACGTTTGTACTGAGATTATGCCACAGTAATAGTAAAAGAACAAATGGTGATTCATTTCTCAATGGAAGGGGGGAGGGGGGGGAAGCGGAGAGTGGTAAGAAACACGAAAGCAAAAGAATTTAATCTTTTGTTTCCTTGATTTAGGTACTGTCTCGATTTCTTGACACTTTAATCTCAGACTCATCTACCGGCGGCGACCGACCTCCATTTCCCAGAGGCCACCTGTCGTACATCCACCTCTTACCTTCCACCCCCCTTCCCTACCAGTGCTTTCTCCTATCTCTGATGAACAGACGCTTCTAACATCTTCTTGGTCACGGAAATGTACAGCCCAATTCTTTTATATCATTCCTTCTGTCTTCTCACTAACAAGTGATAACGTTTCATTCAAAATGTATTTTACACTCGGCTAGAATTAAAATTAAATAGACAGTGCAAAATATGTTGAAAAAATAAATCATATTAAATTTGTTTCTTTTTTCTTACCTTTATTGAAATACTCTTGAGTTTCTTTAAGACTATTCATTAATAATTTTAACAAGGTAGCTTATTATTACAAATAGCTCAATCCTCGGTCCCGGCAAAGATTTATCTGATTACCAAACCCTTCCTTCACCTCTGACAAGACATCTTGTGAATGTGAGGAATAGATTCCACGTTAAACTGTAGGTCCTTCATTTCATCTCACAATCACCCTACCATTACACATTGGCGTAAGTGCGTATAACCCGAACGTATAGTAAGACGTGGTGCTAATAATAATAAAATTTTCAAAAATTGATGATGGATTATAGCATTGAGCTTCTTTTTTACTATGCTTTTCATCTTGTTAAATTGGATTAATTTCACTTAATAATTAATATCATATAAATTATAATATTTTATATGTTCTATGTATAAATGAAATTTAATCAAACGTATCAAAGCCATTTACAAAAATTATAGCCTTTTTGGTGTTTATTGCATTTGCAATCAATTTTTAAATAAATGCGTTCTTAAAATAAACATAAATAAGATATTTAAATATATTAAATTAGAAATAGAACTTAATCATTTTATTTATTCACCAAAACCATAAATAAGGAATAAAAATATTATCTGGAATGTATCTTGTTCGTTTTGGGGACCTATGGCCTATAAACTATTTTTTGTATATCTTATCCTTTATAAATAGGTAGAAAGTAATTAAAATATCTATAGCCGTTTTCAAACAAAACTGTTCTTTGTTTATTACATTTAGTGTATTACCCTTTATCTTATGTTTCTGTGTTCATGTTCATCAATAATTCAGGATCAACAGAAATGCACAGATATAAACACATACCAGAAGGTACATTTATATTTGGTGAAATTGGGACTTTTCCTTCCACGGATATTAATTGAAAGCTAAGATATGGCGTCTTGAAATTGTTCTAGAGTTAAGTTAGTATATAAATCATGTGCTGATGTAATCATTTTGTTTAGGAAGTTATATTAGATAACCCTATTATAAATAAAAATAAAAATATGGCATGATTCATATATTGAGAAATACCAAGATATGATAGATTAAATAAGGGCTTGTGATTCTTGAACAATAAAAACAAAGTTTTACATTCTTGGTCACGTGATGAATACTTACCAATCACTTGATTATTTTACTTAACAATACAACACTATATTTAAGTTCTCTGATACCTAATAGGCTTACTGTAGACAATAACAAAGTAATTTGACTATCGATATGATCCACATTTAAAAGTACGCAGACAAAGGTGTCAGCCTCACTTAGGGTAGTCTGTCGGTGACGTAAGGGTTGAAGTTCAAACCCCAGGTGGGTGTATATTGATATTATTTCCAACTTCTTACCCCTTTTCTTCAACGCAAATACAGGTAAACTACCTTTAAATTTTACTTATCTCGTTTATTTCCCATTAATGTAAAATATATTAATATGCGGAATGGGTAGTACGATTCAGAGCATGCAAACAAATGTTTTAAAATGTTATGATAACCAATAATACACACACATCTGATTTCACAGTCATCGTTACATGTGACGGATTTGTGAACATAGAAAAGTAGTTAAATAACTCGAATAAGAGAACTTCAGGAGCTTTTTATTTTATAACTGAGTTTATGCCACTGAAGTAAGGTACTGGTTCATTATATTTCAATTTTAATGCGGCTTTGCGCTAACTCTAATGCGTAAATATTATCGCACATCATTCTACACAAGCCAAATGTGTAGTAGAAGGCGCAGAACAGAGAACTAAAGCGGTAAAGAATCAAGGTTGGTCATACTGCTTGCATTTAGTGGGCCGTCCTGAAGTTTTACTACATAGGTAAATAAAGTAAAATAAAATATAGCAACGCAAAACAAGGGAGATATGGAGGGAGAGACTTGGAAAAACGAAGGTAAGAAAATGTGATGTAAAAGGGGGAGAGAAAAAAATAAAAATAAAAGGCTGTAAAGGAGATTGAGTTCAGAGAAGACGTTGCCTCGGGCTCAAGCTAGAAACACGTAACAAAGCAGGTGGGAGGCTGCAGAGAAAATGTTTTCGTAAGATTGTTCCGACAGACCAGATCTTGACCAGCCCACCTGCCTTCTCTACCATCTTCTACACTTATTCCTCTTCTTTTATTTTTTGCCTCCTTTTTCCCGCTCATCTTCCTCACCAACACTCCCTCCCCGTCCTAAAAAAAAAGTCCCTCTACAAAACCACCCATAAACCATCTCACCTTGAAGAATAAAACAGAGAGCCTGGGAAACCGGTATCGGTACCACGCCACGCTCCTCGTCGGTAACAAATTCCGCCTGTCTTCGGCAACGTTCGGAAGTGTTCGGGCACGCGAACGGCCACGCGAACCTTTTTTCCTCCCTCTTGTGTCTGTTCCTTCGTTTCTAAGGTCACAACATAAACTGAACAACAGACACTTCGTGAGATGGGAATCCTACTTCAGTTTGTTTCTTTTCTAACGTTGGATAGCATGCATTGTCTCTGTCCCTCTTCGTCTTCTCCTAAACGCTACCTGAGAAACATGCTTACATCTCTTTCTCTAAAAGGATATATTCGTGGTATTCATGCTCTTCGACCTCCCACAGGTCAGACGTGTGAGGTCATGCGGAGAACTTTAATAACCTTTAAAATGACAATAATAAAGGGCAAAGACAAACAACACATGCGATCTTTTAAAACAGCCGTAAAAGGGACCGAAAGAGGTCACACAAAGAGCCAATTTACAAAACAAATGCTCTTATAAAACACAAAGTACCAAGACAAAATTACCGGAATAGAAAATGATAACAAAAGCGGACAGATAATAGAATGAAACCACCCCATCCACTTCCGCTACCCCTCTTTAGCCGCTATAGTCAACAGATTGGAAAATAAGGTGAGCGCCCGAAGTTATAGGCAACGCGCAGAACCAATCTGCCTGATAGATTGCTTGAGATTACAGGCGCAGGATATGGAAAAAGATTCCAAGGCTTTGAGACGCGTCGTTGAAAAATGTACCAAGATATAGGAGGAAAAAAATAAACAAACTGAGATAAATTAATTTGTAATATGAGATGATATAGTGTAATGTAGTGACACAATTATGACAAAGAATACTTAAGTTTAAGGCCGCTGTAGTCAAACGTACTCTTGTAAAGACGAACATCTTAAGTTGCTTTCATTGTACAACTTTTACAAGTAAATGTATATTCTAAATACCCTAATTGTAAAAGAAAGAATCAAATTAAATTTAAATGAATGAGTCCAACCAGATTTGTTTTTGATCTAACTAAGCCATTACATTTAAATTGACTTGTGTTTCGTATATTGGGTGGAAATAATACTTTAATTTCGTAGATAATGTACTTATATACCGTACAAAAATTACAAAAGCTTTTATATTGAGTCCTTAACCAGAGCTGCCCTCATTGTGTTTCTACAAATTACCTGTGTTTTCCAGGTCTTACAATTGCGTGAAAATCCTGTTGATCTATGTGTGATAACTGTGATAAATGAATTTAATGATTAGCACATGTTAAAATATTAAAACATAGTAGTTTTAAACAATATTCACTAAACAGGTTTGGTTATAAAAAACGTCAAATTCTAAGCAATTTATGTGTTAAAAACCAGAGGGGAGGGGAGCCAATACATGATAGTGCGACAAACATAGATCAATGAAAGTAGTTAATTATTATTTTTACATTATCCTTTTAAAAATATTTTACGTAGTTAAAATACATGACTTTTGAGGATGTGTTAAACGATGAAGTTACATATTGAACCAAATTTGCAAGAAGGCCACACCAAACATCTAAAAAGACCGACGTTTACCCATACTTGATTCAAAATGTACTTAACAAAATTGTTTAAGAGGAAACAACATTAATTGTATTTACTATCATTTGAGTTCAACATATTTCCTTTGTGTATAACTTCAAAATGTACTCAATATTTGGTAGGAAATATGAGCAGACGTATTATTTTTTAAAGGTAAAGATGTAATGGAAACTGATGTAATGAAATATATTGTTTCGTGAAATAAAAGTAATGTCGGTAAACATTTTTTCTAATAACTAATTTATTTAATTTAATAATTCATTGCTTCTATCGATGAATCGCCTGCACCGGTGGGCACGTGGTATAAATTTCAAAATCATTTAGTATAGTTTACCGGTGACGAGGAAGTCAGATTCGAATCTCGACTGGATATACTGAGGGTATTCATTCCTAAATAGTCTCCCCCTCTCCTTTCACGAAAGTCTGGTAAATTATATATTATTTATCCTTATCACATTAGTATAGTTAATAAACATGATCAAAGACCGTATGGGCAATGAGATGTGATAAAAAAAAAGATTTATTTATTTATTTTGATCAGAGCATCTCTCTGCTTGTTAGTGGCCTATACACACATGAAATAAAAACGCTAACGTGTTAGGGTGAAAGGGAAGAAAGTGTGCCCAAATTTGTGTTGAATAAAATGGAAAAAAAACATTTCGGGAAAACCACCCTCTGTACACCCAACCGGGATTCGAACCTTGGTATCCCCAGCATTGGCAGTCGAGTCGATCGCATGAGTGATACCTTAGACAATTTGACCATTTAAGTAGATAATAAATTAATTAAATTCAATCAAAATTGTTAAGGCTTCGTTTGAGAAAATAAAATTTTCTGTCAGCTGTTTTGCTCCCTATTATTACAATGTAAATGTATTATCAGTTTAACTATAGCTATATGGTGACCTGGCGGTCTAGGGGTAAGGTGTCAGACTTCTGTGCTGGTGGCCGGGGTTCAATCCTCGGTCCGGGCACAGATTTATCTGATTACCAAACCCTTCCTTCACCTCTGACAAGACATCTTGTGAATGTGGGGAATTCCAGGCCTCCACCGTGTTTCGGATTCCACGTTAAGCTGTAGGTGCTCCATTTCATCTCACAATCACCCTACCATTACACATTAGCGTAAGTGCGTATAACCTGAACGGGTAGTAAGACGTGGTGCTAATAATAATAATAATAAACTATTGCTATCTCGGATGAAAAAAACTCCATGGACCGACCAAACGACCGCCACCATTAACGATGATAATGCAACATTTGTGGATAGAGGTTGTCATGTGGTTAGCACAACGAGCCCTCTAGCCACTAATCTCAGTTTTCTAAGCCACAGCTGCTACTTCTTTATTCAAGTAGCTCTTCTTGTTTCCTCACTAGGCTGATATTGACCCAGTTCCAGACGTACTGCTTCACAGACAAACTTTGGGAGCGCTGGGAGTCGAAACCGAGACTTAAGGATCTATAACCTAGAATATTTACCACTAGACCACATAGGCTATATTGGATACATTTATAAACACAAAATATTCTTAAACCAATATGCACTGGCGAAAGAGTATGTGTTGCAACAATAAAACCAATTTTAACACTAAATCATGTTAGGAGAAGTCATGATCATTGGTTTGTTTAATTCCTGCATTTTACATCCTAAAGAAACGAAATTAACGTTCGTTAACTAACATTTAATTATTACTCCGTGAATGAGAGGGAAATTTTACCAAAACCCACTAGGAACTTTTGTGTTTTTTACGTTAGTTGAAATATGCATAATGTGTATGTTCCTGCACTGATATTTATTATCAACCAAAATATGTAAGCCATATACATTTTTCTAACAAGATGGTATAAAAGTTGAGGTTTAACAAAGGCGTAAAGATAGAAAAACAAACAAAAGGTTTGCCTAAAAAAACCCATGTAATTACAGTCAGATTTGCTGTACATACATCAAAAACAGTAAATTCAGTATCACAAAACTTTGTTTTAGCGCCATGTATTTGTACTAATTACGTTAATGGTTTTAAGGATTAGGATGTTTATATTTATAGGAAGTGAAACCGTATTTGCGTGGAGGGAGAGTGGAAAACTATTTTTTTTAATCACTCTCAGTATAGCCGATCGAGATTCGAACCTTGAACTTCCCATCATTGGCAGTCTAGTCTACTGCCAGAGCGGCGCGTTAGATCACGCGGCCATTGAAGCTGGTACTACGAAATTGTATGTTTGCTTAGTATTTTCTGTAGAAGAAAATATATATTTTTAAACTAAATCTCAAGCTATTCATTCAAAAATAGTTAGAAAACTTTAATAAGATTTACAGCTGTGCCGATTAGATTTATTAATAATGTAGTAACTGAGCAAACATTGAGCACAGAAAGTTATTCTCCACCCTCACTCCACACTTACCACCTTAGGAAATCTACCACTGCCCTCACCAAAGTCGTTCAACATTCACTAACTCTATAAATGTAACTTCCTCTGGGCCAAATGTGTACCACTCGGTTATTGGGTTACTGGAGGAGAGTAGGGGTGGGAGGGTGGAGGGTCTAAGTGATGTCGCGGTTTCTTGGATGGGTCTCTTGGGGTCCCTTTACAACACCCGGCGTCCCATCGCGTTCACCTCTCCCTCACAAACCTTCAACCCCCAATCTCACCTCCCTGTAACTAAACAAATGTCTGTTTGCAATGTAATTCATAAGAGTATTTAACTACAATAGGGCTGACATGCACTAAGACAATACACCGGTAGGAATTTTGTCACCGTGTTACTAGTTTATATCTCTCTATACCCATACTTTACCAAAATGTACACTGTACATCCCCACAATTATTGTTGAAAATAATTTAGCACACCCCTCCCACAATTTTATTTCCAAAAATAAAAAAAGTAAAGATTTGTTAAACTAACTTTATTAGTTTTATGAAAAACATAATGAAATGTAGTAAGGAAACAACTTATTGAATGTAATAATAGAATTCAATGTGGAAAAAAAATTGAAATTTGGAGTTTAATATAAAGTCCAAAGATCAACTAATATATAAAATATTTAAAAAAACTGATTAAGTAACAAATTAGAATGGATTGACAATTTGGGAACTTCACTATATGTCCATTATAATATGAAGGTGTTATGAACATATTAAAATAATATAAGTCACATATATAGATAACATATTAAAATACATATAATATAAACTTATGAGATTAAGTCAAGTGTGAAGTTAAGGCAGAAAAAGACAGATTTAATATATTTAATTATATAAATATTTGACTCAGTTCTGTTCCATAAACAGCTGGAAGGACTCGTATTATGAGTGTTTAACTGTCCTATTGATGGAACCGATGTAGCGCCGAAAAGTATCGAGAACCTTGGCTGGAATTTGTACAGCATTTAAGGAACAAGGAACAAGGGAATTAAGGAACAGATAAGAATAGAATTCAATGTATTCAATTTATATTCAGCCTATATTCTTACATCACTTCTCAATATTTGTTAATTTATAAACTTCTATTCATTCTAACCTATATTAAATGTCTTTTTCTGCCTTCACTTCACACTTGACTTAAGCTCATAAGTTTATATTATATGTATTTTAATATGTTTTCTATATTTATGTGACTTATATTAATTTAATATGTTCTTAACTCTTTCATACTATGATGGAAATATAATGAATTTCACAAATTGTCAATCCATTCTAATTTGTTACTTAATCCGTGTTTTTTTTAAATATCTTATATACTAGTTAATCTTTGGACTTTATATTAAACTCCAAATTTCAAAATCTTTTCCACATTGAATTATATTATTACATTTAACTTAATTAGTATAATGTCGAAATAGTTTGTTCATACTTCCCGAAATCTTTATTTTTTTATATTTTTGGACATTTTATTTGCAAGGAACTAAATTATCAAATATAAACCTTAGCTGTACTCGAGGTTTTCTCTGTTTATTCTATATACAAAAGTTTGATTGGAATGAGGACACAGCAGTAACACCGTAGTTGTTTTTTATAGAACCACTTTTTAACTGCCTGTTCGGGCAACACGCGTGTGTTAAGAATGAGGAAGGTTGAATTTAAAGGAAATGTACCCATATTTGCGTGTATAGAGAGTGATAGATAGAGAGAGAAGGTGAAAAACAATTTAGGGAAAACCACTATCAGTACATCCAACCAAGACTCGAGCCCTGATCTGTCATTGACCGTCTCAGGGCCGTATGCACGGAATTGACTAAGGGGATGCTTTGTTGACACTAACGTGGGCTTGCTTGCGTCATCATAGATTAAAAGTTGGAGCGGTAGTGTGCTCGGGACCATACTATCGGTCCAATAAGCATTCACTATATGTTCTTCCATACCGCCCTCAGTCTATTACGAGAGTGGCGCTAGTGGTAGTGAGGCTAGTACACACTGGGTGATAATCATCAGATACAAATACCCAGCAAATCGGCAATATCGTCCTCGTATACACCATTTTTTATTCGGACACAAGTCTCCACCAATGGTGACGGGAAATCAGGAATGATAAGAGGGACTAGAAGTTAACTATAACTAAACCTGGGATATTATAAATTTGAACTAAATGTTCCTAAGCAAACATTCTTAATATGGGAATAGCTAATGCTCTAGATGTTGGCCATTCAAACTTATCTTACCTCAGCTCTCCTGGCGTACGGAGGAATTCATTTCTGAGGTGGGCCATTAAGGTGGATCTAATTATCCCCAGATGGTAAGATGACACGTGAGAATGATAATGGTGGAAGGTAGAGGAGAACGACAGTTTAACGTGGGCTCCGAACCACGGTGGAGGCCTGGAATTACACACATTCACAAAGCGTGAAAACACACACTCTGCCAGAGGTGAAGGAAGGGTTTTGTAGCCAGACAAATCTGGGCTGACACCGGGATTTGAACCCTGGACACTAACATAGAAGTCTGACACCTTAGTCCTAGACCACCAGGTCCCAACATTCTTAATATAAGAGGAATCAGCCAGGGGTATATACCTTGAAATGGATAGTTATTTCAAATAAAATAATGATATTTGACCACTCATAAATGGTTACCCGGTTTTACCAAGAAGAGACACATTATAAAAAGCAAATCATAAAGGTTTAGTTTAGATAAAATACCGAGAATCAAATATTCTAAGAAAATATTTTAGTACCTATAAAATATTATTATATATTTGAGCGAGATAGTATTTTCCGATGTAATTTTATATGCTTCTATTGTAAATACAATATAATATCAAAAAAGTCCAGTTGAGTCTTAACTCTAGTTACATCTAGCTGATCTTAAAGCTAAAAGTACAATTCCAACCAATTTATATGTTTCAGTGATCTTTAGGTCCACCCTTATACAACACTTAAGTTCAGTCGGTAGCGTGTCTGCCTAGTGAGCTAAGGGTCCCGGGTTCAATTCCCAACATGGTAAAAAAATGTATCATTGGTGAAATGTGGGCTTATCCTTTCACATTGAAAAATTAACTGCTGTAGACTTGGTGTTGTGCCTGTCCTACTCTTAAATTAGATTATGAGGCATATGAAGTAATGACAGGCCTAGCCAGCCGGTTGTGGAAAATATCTGGCTTGAATAAAAAACTGACCCAAACCATAGTATGGAAACAGATATGAAAGTAAAGTAAAATAAGGTGCACCCTGGGTTCGAATCAATCTCTCATAAACCTATAATCTTTCATATCAACTCTTAACCCGAGATAGGGTAATTTCAATAGCTATAGCTCAGCGGTCCCTGAATTGTGGTTCGCGAACCACCTGGGGGCTCGCGAAATCTTCCAAGGGGTTAGCCAACATATTTCTGTAATGGCAGATTTTTGCAGCACTTTGTGAGGAAATGGGAAGCATTTACAGCCGTTTATCGTCTCACACTGAAGTCAGGTGGTTATCTCCCTCGAGGTAGAACTCTTACAAGGTTGTTTGAACTTAAACACGAAGTTTTCATTTTTCTTAAAAACCATCCCTTTCACAAAGCAGAGTGTATGCAAGTTCAATTGTGGTCCAGGCTTGGGCCAATTTGGCAAACATTTTTTTCAAAAATGAACAGTTCAAGCCTCTCTCTTCAGGGGTCAAATATTAACGTTTTTACTGTGCGAGACCGTATAGAGTCCTTCATAAAGAAATTAACTTTTAGGAAACGTGTTTAATTAGCAATCAAACTGCATGGTTTTATTCTTTTCACAATTTAATGGTAGAAAATCTGCTTTCTTTGGACGAAAATGTAAATAACTTGGCTATAGAATACTTGAAGGGACCTGGAAAACCTTCAGAGAATATTTCCCAACCATAATTACAATTGGATTCGCAATCCACTGGAAGAGACAGAAGTTTTGGAGCTCACTACATTAAGCACGAGTGAAAATATCAACTCCTTGACATTTCTACTGATTTTGAATTAAAGAAAAGCTATACATCTTTGTCATTAATTGGTTTATGGTTAAGTTAAAGGAGGATTTATCATTGTTAGAGAATAAAGCTATTTACAGCTTTGCTACCATTTTATTTCACGTATTTGAGCGAGAAATCTTTTTCTTCGTATGCCTATAGAAATAAATAAATACAGGAACAGCCTCAATGCTGAAAATGGCTTGAGACTTTATTTATCGTTTGTGGTTCCTGACTTTAAAGCTCTGTACCATCCAAAGCAAGCGCTTATTTCTCACTAATTTGCGTGAAGAAGTTTAGAAAAAAAATAAACTTAAATCGGCATGGAACCCTTTGATTAAAGGAGAGTATTTCATTTATATCAAAGCAGAAATTTCCGGTACCACTTTAAAAAACACGTGATATGTGATTATTATTATTATTATTATTATTATTATTATTATTATTACTACTAACAACGCGTCTTACTAACCGTTCGGGTTGTACGCACTTACGCTAATGTGTAATTGTAGGGTGATTTTGAGATGAAATTGAGGACCTACAGTTTAACGTGGGATCCAAACCACGGTGGAGGGCTGACGTTCCTCAAATTCACAAGCAGTGACTAATACACGTCTTGTAAGAGGTGAAGGAAGGGTTTGGCAATCAGATAAATCTGTGCTGGGATCAAGAATTGAACCTCTGAGCCCCAGCACATAAATCTGACACCTTACCCCTAGACCACCAGGTCACCTAAATGTGATAATATTGTGACAGTAAGGATAGGGGGAAAAATTTCCACAGTACTTTGCTTATTTGATTTAAGTTTTAAATTTTAAAACAAATGTGTAATTATTTGAACGTTTACTTAAGTAGTTTCAATATCATTTAATTATATTTGGATCTTGTGAATGTGAGGAATGCCAGGCCTCCACCGTGGTTCGGATTCCACGTTAAACTGTAGGTCCTTCATTTCATCTCACAAACACCCTACCATTACACATTAGCGTAAGTGCGTATAACCCGAACGGGTAGTAAGATGCGGTGATAATAGTAATAATAATTATTATTATATTTGGTAAGGTATACCAAAGTACCTACCGAGCTATAGTTGGTTAATTTAAAGGTATTAAACATTTTGATTACAAATAATAACTAAATTTCTTAAGAATTAGGTATAAAATTAAGTGCGTGCAACTCACATGTTTGTGAAAAGGGTTAGCGAGTCGAGAAAGTTTGGGGACCGCTGCTATAGCTCATACGAAAAATACCAAATCGAGCCTGAGAAAACCTTAAGATATATTTTTTTTATTTCCAAGACTGTACACAGTGATAAAAAATAACCTCTGAATAAAGTCAAGCGGTAACGTTATAAAGGGGTAGTAGTAATCTAGTTAACGTGAATTAGTTTTATTTACTACAGCTTAGCTCGGTTTAATGTTTATGTTTGAAGCATAATGAGAACTCTAATGTTCTTAATGCGTTTATGTATGAATAAAAATAGCTTTAACAGAGTGGTATTATTGTTGGCCTCTAGCTAGTTCCATGTGTGAAGTTGGGCCATCCCTCCCATACTCTTCCCCTCCCTCCGGGTGCTAACAAAGTCAACATGTGGATCACGTGTGGTGCTACGTAAGTAGCCCCTGGGAGAAAATAGTTCAAGACTCCAGAAATAGGTTGTATTAATATATTTTTTTAATTAGTCATTTAACAAGGGCGGAATAATTGCTACTCTGAAACCAGTTTAGCCCTTTGGGGTTCCGACGGATTTTAATAGCTTCAACAAAACCTCCCATTGATTTTGAATTTACTTGCCTTTTCACTTGAAATTTTTTTTAAATTAATATTGTGGTATTTAACCTTAACTTCTAACCACACCTCTTATTACTTTACATGACTTACAAACTAACTTAACAAATAAACCTTGAAATATTATATGTGGATTAAGTCTGAAACCTTAATATTTAAGCGGTAAGAGAGAAATTGCCTCGCAGAGGCAATAATATTTAATTCTGACACGTTATTTAAAAATACGATTCACGTCAAAATAAAGATGAAATATTCCAAAAGAGTTATTTTTTCCAAACAAACCTATGGTTTGAGTATTACTAATAGAAAAAAATGTATGAAATTGTGACGTTAGCATTTTTATAAATGTATTTATAAGCTATGAGACTAATATTGATGAAAAAGGAATTTAGATTGATCCTTCCTAAAGTCAGAATTTTAATACGAAGTGTTGGCCCTTGGTGACTCAATATAGATATTTTTTATTGGTCCAAATATACTAATGAAGACGTGAATTCTTTAAAAATAAAATTATGAAATTTAAAACCAGAAGTCAACAAATGTTTTACGTATATATAGCACAATTTTTATTCGGGCTCGCTAGTGTATATTATATTATGAATTTTGAGTAATTATATCCATTTTTTAAACAATAGAGCGAGAAAGTCCATCTGAAGTTCCGTACAATTTTTTTTTTAGCTTTAATTGTTTTTATCATAAATATAATTTAAATTGTATGTGAATCATGTGAAAAATATCAAGTTTATTCAAATATTCCCCACCATATAAATATAACTCCATTAGCCTTCTTCAATAAAATGAGACTAAAGGGGTGTCCTGAACACAAATTTGGGAAGAATATTCAAGCCAATTTATTAAATGTTAGGGAGAGAAAGAACAAAATGGTTACGTGGGTATTCCCCTGCACTATAGGCCTGGGCTTTGAAACATGAAATTGGGTTTTAATTCAGACAAATAAAGGGTTTTTAAAGTACCACTTCTAGTCTCTAAATGCTTCTAAATGTAACTTTAAAGCCACACAAAAATTAGGCAGTATTTTTACATCAGGGTAATCCTATGTGAATTAACATTGTTTTAAGAATGAGGTTTTCCACCGTGTCAACTTAATAATAAGTATGATTAATGAGGGTATAAATTATCGAGCAATCAAATTATGTACGAATCTGTAAGTTTTGCTAGAGTGTGCTTCTAAGCCTCCCATTGTACGTGGTGGTAGACGAACGTAAAGTTTAGAGAGTTAATGAAGGTAAATGAAGCAAATAATGAAGTGAGGGGGAGGTGGCCGAATAAATTAACAAAGGTATAATTGGTGGTTTCTTACGTTCCTTAACAAGTTTTTAAATCGCCTCACTGGTTATCGAGCATGATTAACTGCTGTCCTTTAGATGGTGGATAGCCACCTCCATAAACACTTTATGTTCAAATTCTGGTGAGAGCGCTATTTAATCTTTACACTGTGCGAAAGCGGACGGAATGTGATTTGGGATTCACTATTAGTCAAACTCCAGCACTGTGTTCTCTGTGCGCTGTGTTTTACTATCTGTCCGGGTTATCCACGTATGTATCAAATTACTCTAATGTGTTGGGGATCAGTAAAGTTTAATTATAGGGTTAATGTACCAGTATTTTTATGTAGATAACGAGAGAGTGGAAAATCATTTAGGAAAAACCACACTCAATAGTACACCTGACAAGGATTCGAACCCCGATCTCCCCATCATTGGTAGTACAGTATATTGTGATAGTGACGTCTTAGAATGACTTAGATAATTCGATCACTGAGGTGGGTAATAATATAGTATGGCCAGATATGATATGGTCGGGTTTGATACCCAGTTTGGTGTAGTAAGGGTGTTTTTCTCAAATGGTTTAACACTCTCCCCCATGCGAATGAGGGTACATTTGCTCTAAATTTAACCTCCTTACCTTCCTAATTCTTACCCCATTTTTGTATACCTGTGGATAGCTCAGAATAGTAGAGAAACACGGTACACAATAAAATGCGTTAGTAACCTTTTCTTTTATCTGTAGATGAATGTATGGTTCGCTCCTGAAGGTCAAGGAACTCTCAATCTACCAATAATCTCAAGTTTATTGGCTGCACGTGTTCAAGTTTGACCTATAGGTTTCGTGCAGCCTCTCAACCTTTTTAATTATAATCAAGTTTTTTTTTAATTCGTGATCTCAATAAACCCATTCAAACTCCAAATCATATTAGCTTAATTATTAGATTAAAACAAAAAAACTTTTAAACTAAAGTCTAGTAAAAGAATAAAGCAATAAATACCTACTAAGATGACCCGTTATATAATTGTGTATAAAACATGGTTTGTATAAATATTTTAAGACCTTTGAATTCAAAGTTATAAACACTGAGCTGAAATTGTAACTTTTTTCTTGGATGTGTTATTTGATGATGTTGGCGCCAGTTTAAATCTAAGTTTCTAATTTGGCCTGCAGGGTAAATTGAGAAGCTAAAAAATAGTGTTAATATAATATTATAGTTCTAGAGATTCTGTTTGTCTATTATAATAATCGAGTTATTTATAACAGTTCTTTCTGTTTTTAGGTCAAGCAGAACACAGTCGTTTAACTTCAAAGTTTAATTTCTACGGTGCTTGTCTCTTTAATAAAGAACACAAACCCGCCACCTTAACTAAGTTGTTAGCGCGCTGATCCACTGCGTTTAAAAGGGTCCCGGGATTGATTACAGCTCCAGTCAGAATATTCATCGTTGGTGCAATCACAACGATAAATTGTCGCACGGGGTATTAGGTGTTGTGTCTTTTAGGGCAAAGTTAGTTTATTCTAATATAACCAGTCAGTTCATAAGGTTTCCACTATATTATTACTACAAAATTGCCTATGTTTTCCAAGTTTTCCAAAAAGATTTTCCTTTAATCCAAACACTTGGACTGAAATAAAAAGTAATAAAGTCCCCTTTTCCATAAGTGGGAGTAGATTTGAAGTTATGTAACTTGTGTTGTTTTTTTTAAAGAAGATGATTTGAGCTTGATATGAAGAAATATGCATTTGCTATACAGACCAATGTTCCAGTAAGTAGTGGCAGTGGGGTGGAATAATAAGCTATATATCCAGTTAAATATGCATTCTTCTTCAATTTGTCTTTTCTTCTACACAAAGACCTACAAGTTTTGCTTACAGTTAAATATCCTTAATTCTCCATTTATTCCGTATTTTTATTAGTTAACAAAATTCCAGATCCTTACCTGAATTTTTTTTAACCCAAAAATATAACTGTCTTTTTCCCGGCACTTCCGGTTTTCAAGATTCATGGTAACCTTAACGTTAAATATTTCCGAAAAAATAAACAGTCATAAAAGTTCTCACAGCAATTAAATGTTCTTCTGTGACAGGTCAAGTGTCTTAGACAGGTATTATCAACCCGGCATCAGAATCCAAAATAGTTTTAATAACAATACTAATGGATCGTTGCAGCGATGGCCGCTATCGTGATAAAATTTAATCGAAAATCTATATTGGGAAAATAACTAGATAATAAGGTAAACACTTGACTTCATAGTTAAAGGTCTACTATAAAAAGGATACCAACTTTTTTTTTTTTTGCATTTGGTGGTTAATTTCAAGTGAAATGTTTTGGTTTTTTCCCCCTTTTCCCCATAACTCTCATTCACAACTAGATTGTATGGATTAGCGATGCTTGAAAGAAAAGTGTTTGAATGGTGATCGGGTGTATTGAGGTGTTTTTTACTAAATAGTTTCCCACTCTCCCTTCACGAAAATGCGGGGATATTTCCTTTTAGATTATATATTCTCCATACCTATTCTGTTAGAGTAATTAATGTATGTGCTATGACTTAAACGCTATTAAAAGAAGAAAATTAGTAGCTTGATAGGCCTAGTTATAAAATATATTTTTGGTATTGTAACCTTGTATGTAAGAAAGTCTACATTTCAGTGACGCAATGATATTATTCATAAGATCATAAATTCATTGGTTTACTAAATAAATAAACTATTTAATTAGAGTTGGAAGGATATAATTAGAATGAACCTAAAATATGTAGGGAATAAGGAGTTGGACTGGATAGAAATAAATCAAGATAGGTATGGCGTAATTTAGTATGTGCGGCAATAAACTTTCGAGTTTTTAATGCCATAGAAAAAGTAAGTAAATTACTCCTGTGTTAGTCTGTATTGCTCATCATTACGTTTGGCACTATGGCTGTTTAACGGCATCATCTTTTGAGACAAGGCTGAGGAGAGTTTTTAGAAGCACTACACCCACATTATCGTTAAGAGATAATGGGAAAACTACAAATATGCATAAGCACCATTCCATGAAAACCCGCCAACAAAAAATTATTTTTTATAAATTACAAATATGGATGGTTTTATATCATCGACTCGAGACTATTACGCGTGCTACGTCAATGGACAGTTCTAAGCCAACACACAACGATCAAAATCGGCGCGGAAACAAGAGACTTCCCCATCCTCGTTACCAAATAACCAAGTCCCTCTGAGCTGAAAGGGCTTCATTTACGCGGTCATTTCGCTTCATTTCGCCTTGGCAAGGGCCCTCTGGCCCGCTCTCTCCACAATCAGCAATCATAGTTAGAGGGGAGGGGGGCGATATGTGTGCGTGTGTGTGTGTCGAGGAGAATTGGTTTGTTGGTTCGTTGTGATTGCTCTGTAGAGGTCACGTGGTCCATGGTATAGGATGGATGGATATGTGTCCTGCAGAAACAATGGGACCCACGTAGCGCTCGTACACACATGCTCTCACGCACGTACTTCACCTCCTCCCCTTTCCTCTCAACACACACACACACACATATGACGTTTTGGGGTTCTAAAACCAACTGATGGTTTATGATGGGTGGTGAGAGGCGAAATCTCGCCAAACCGCTTTTGAAAGGTTGCCTTTGTATTTATTGTACGATCAATTAATTAACGTCGAATATATTTATGGACAAAGCCCTTAGGCACCATCCAGTTGTGTGGAAGAGTGGGAGGAGGGGTAGCTCTCACCCGGTTACAATAAAACATGTTGAGCAATGAGAAACTCCTCCCGACTATCATTAATTTAACATCTCAATAACTAGCATAGATGGACACGCGGGCTAAAAATCAAGCTCATGCTGCCTGAGCTTCCACTGACAAAGAAATTTGAGTTCACATACAGGTATGATGAGGGTGATTACTATTATATTCTTTCCCACTCTCCCTTTAGGCAAATGAGAGAATATTTCCTCTAAAATGATACATTTGTTCATCTCTATTCAGTCAGTGTATTTAAATATGAATAGCCCAGATGGTTAGTAAGACTAGAAATGAAAATTAAATAAAAAATGTGAGACACAATCACACAAACGTTCTCATATTATGTAGTATGGCTTCGAAGATAATTAAAATAAATGTTTTGGAGAAAATTTATCTTACCATGTTTTCCTCATAAAAACAAATATATCAATATGTTAATCACAATAAGCACTCTTTAAATATAAATCTATGATGCGTGTGGAAAAGGTGATAAATCACACAACTATAATTTGGAGAGAAACTAATTTAAACTTCTGAAAATATGCAAATTCTATGGATTGAAAAATTATTATTTTCAAGTGGGGATATACATGATTATACAATTCTGAATAAAATATGGTATTGTAAATAATTACCACTTCGTAATATAGACTTCTGTAATATAATTTGTAAAAACATAGCATAAGCATTGTTGATATAACACATTTTGCATACCATTATGCCACCCATCTTCATACTGTCTATACAGAGTTAAAATTAACTTTTTAGCTTCATACACAATCGAAATATTCCCCAAGATGTTTCTACCATTATAACTTTATTTGTAGGAAGTCAGCACTGCTCAACACACAAAGAATCATTGCCATCCTCTATTTCTTCTGCCATCGTATTTGAACGACCATTTCTGGCAGATTTTAATGTCTTCAGGTCCTTGTAGAGCTGGTGGAATACAGGAAAAACAAACTGTAGAAAATCCATTAAATCATTATTCCTTTCAATTGTAAATGCATTAAGTCCAATGTACTTCAGCTGTGAATCTATATGTACATTTATTCTTACCCTTCTCCCAAAACTCACTGTTTTGAATTCACTTTAATCTAATGCTGTCTTGTAATAAACTAGTCCAGGCTATTTCTTTTCAAAATATAGCCACTTGAACTGTCCCCAATTGGCAGCTCTTCCATCTACATCTACTTTGCGCAGCTGGAGTGGACCTTTCAATAAAGCAGCAAAGTCTAAGAAGTCTTCTCGAACCATTACTTTCAAAATGAATTGCTTCTTTTTACCAGTCTGCCAGAGAAACTGCGCCTAGTCATAGGGATGCTCAATGCTGCCATTGTAATTTTTCTTTTTACTCTTAATCAGACTATGGTCTGAATCACATTCCATGTGTGTGTGTCCAGACTGCGAGAATTTGTGATCAATGATCTGTAAAGTTGGAGAATGTTGTAATGCCACCATGCACAAAACAGCCATGTGGCTGTTTTTGTTTTGTCCACCACATGTGTCAGAGGACATGGTTATATCCTTGATTTCAGGTTTCAAGTCATTGATTAGAAAGCTGTACAAATATGAACCAACTTCATTAACCCCTCTTCCAGCTATTCCTTCATTCCAGATAGCAATATGGCTGCCCATCATCACAATCAAACACAGTAAGATTGTAGGCCCAATGCTGTCATTTATAAAAGGCAACAGAACTCTGAACATAAGGTGTTGGTAGACACTGCTGCATATCAAGCGGTTTTTTTTGTCACAATCTGACAACATTTTGTCCTTTTTCTTGGCATTAAAGACAATTTAATCCAATTTATGATGTTCATCTAACTGTTGCTGTCAGTTGTGTCACATTTTGTATTGATTTGAGGAGTTATCTTGTCACAAGTAGCACATGTGTCAACTTTAAGTTTTTTAATGCAAGGTTCATTTCATGGAATTGAGATTCAAAAAGGCGACATCTGAGCACTCTATATTACAAAAGTTGCAACTGTAAATGACAAAAAAAAATCGAGATAAGCTTTTGACCTGCAGGTGGTGGTAAGTAACGGTCTGCTGTCCTTCGCTTTCATATTTCAATACACAATATTTAAAAGAAAAAAAAAACCATTTGGCATATTATTACAAAATGTAAAGTTTGTTGGGCTTGTTTTGTTTCTTTAATTTTCTTAGTATTAGTGTTCAATGTGTTAAGTCATCGCAAATATTATTATATGAGTGCACATACTGTGTTATGTCACATAAAAACTGACAACATATTTTGCACAGACATATCACTGATTTTGATAAACTAACATATTATTCATAGATGCTTTCTAAATTCACTCTAGCATTATGGACTCTCACCTTAACTCAATACACACACACGTTTCCCGATCTGTTCTGATTCTGGTGTATGTGAAAACTCATTTTATGAGATTTGGTGACTTAACACATTTTTCACACCCAACCAAGAAATTGTAGGCCAAGTTTTTCAAATATCTCTCTAAAAATAAAATTTAAAGCCCTGAATGACTCCCTCACTCATCACCAATTTTCACACATCACACGAAGCTAGAGGGATTAAATTTGGCACAGGTGTTCCTTATAAGCTAATTAGGAAAAGTAAAGATGGTTCATTTCGANGGGGGGGGGGGAGATCGAGTAACTACCCTAGTCAAAAATATTGTTTATAAACCCTTTTTAAGCGTTTGGAGGGTAATAATCAGACTTCACAGTCACTCTCAAACTGGCCTAGTTGAACTTGACGTTTAATCCACGCGTTCCACGTATAAAGGTCATTAAGGGATTTGTTTCACTCATATATTTTTCTCGACCCTTCTCTACGCTGATGTGGATGCACTTAGAGATGTATTTAACAAGATGTAAAATAAATGTACACTTGTTTCGGTGGTTGAATAGTTTAGGGCAGGGAACCCCAAACTATGGCCCAAGGAATGGGTCTATTTGGACCACGAACGCTTTGAATTTTTTTTAAATTAGAAATATAATTTTAATTATGAGTACCGAATTAATTATGCTCCTGTATGCAGTATACAAAATACTTACATACATACCAACATATGTGGCCGGTGGCATTATTGCGACGCGTAATCAAAACAGTCAAACTGTGGTGAACATTTCCTCAGAACTCGCTATCTACGTTTCTTAAAGTGTTTGTTGATTGTAAGGGGTGGGGAACGTGAGAGAAGAATTACCCTGGGTACAGGACGTCTCATGGGTAGCTCACTGATAAGAACATGGTCGTACTAAGTCAAAGGTTCAGGGTTAGATTCCCGTGTCCAGGTGTCGTTTTTCAATTTAATTAATATGATATTTAGATACGGGTATAACCGTACTCAACAACTACAATATATTGGTTATTTAATCAATTTTATTATATTTGTTGATCTCCAGGTTTGCCACTATATTCTTACTTATAAATTCCATAGGTTTCAAAGAAGGAATTACCAGGTTTTAAAATTGTTTGTACTTAATTGGGCCTAGAGAGGATGATTTACGTATAATAATTTTTTTACGTATATTTGATGTAATATGCTATTGGTGTTAAGGAGAGGAACAGGATTGTTTGACCTTGATAAATAATTTTATGCAAACCAATGTTTCTAGGAATTTCGATAGAGGTTGGCAAGAGAGGGGGGGGGGGGTGTTACACAAAGGTATAACATTTTCTATGTAAAAGGTGCGATTAAAGGCCAAGCTGTGGTTCAATAAAGACCATGTTTGAAAAATCAAAACCATTTAGAAATCTACTATGGATTAATTCAGAATATAAGCTTACTAGTTAGAATGGCGATGTAATAAACGCGAGAAAAAGGTATTTATTTTACAGTTTTTTTATCACTAAACATTTGTTGGCTAAAATAAATCAAATATTGTTCAGTACAAACATACAATTTAATTTTCTTCACATGATTACCTCTACAGTTGTTGAATATCTCTCAAGAATGTCCTGAAAGTTATTGACAACTTTTTCTCTTCATATAAAAATTGTGTCATCTAATGCCATCATGCTCATGACAGATATTCAACAACTGTTGATATCATAACGTGAAGAAAATTAAACTTTATATTTATGTTGAAGCAATATTGTATTTATGTTGGCAAAAAAAAGTGTTGTACAAACTGCAAAAATATTTGCATTTCTCTCACGTCCCCTATAACCTCACCTTAAATACCCAAACGTCTCCAAACTTTCCATGGTTTCTTGCAAAGACCCTTGTGTTTCCCCTGATCTTTCCAGACGTAAAATAATCCTTGATTTTTCCCGGTTATCCAGGATGTATGGGTGCGTGGTAGCCTTGCTCTCATCAATTTTGACTACTCACCTGAAATAATTCAACTATAAGGCTTCACAAGAGTACAATATACATCATAAGTTTGATGCCTTCATTTATCATCTTCCTGTTTATTGTGTGAAACAAGAAATAGAGGAGGAACTGACAAACATGGGAGTGTTTATTTTTTCATTGCTTCACATTAACAGCCTGCACGTGTCACCTCATAAAACGAATATCTCTGGGGCCAATCTAGGGACTGACAACATAATATTAATCGTTTGGAGTTGTTATGCTCTTTACAACACGCAAATTGTAAGTAAACTTTGTATTTACTAACAAAAATTATGTTCCGATATAATATTTTAGCTCTTATTTGTTACGCTGTCAGCGATTAGTTGTGAATGTTTTTATTTTACATCAAAAAAACAACAATACAAAATAGAAGAATGCAATATATTATGATTTATTTATTGGATCTCCAATCGTTCACTTCACATTTTTGACTCAGTTGAAGTGAAGGGAGTATGCAAGAATTGGGAAGATTAGCGAAAGTTAATGTATAATTACGGAGTTAGTGCTTTTTTTGTTTAGCTAAATCCACATTTTCTTGCCTACCCAGTAAGGGAACGGTGTTATTAGGTATGTATACATGTATGTATGTATGTATGTATGTATGTATGTATGTATGTATGTATGTAAACTACCCTGAAATTATTTGTTATTTGTAAAAATAAGGACGTTTTCTTATTTATCGTGAAAAACTAATCATATATTCCCATTTTGAATTCAATCTTCAAGTGGAAATTTATTGTAAGTAAACTACCCTTAAATTAATTTATTTTAGATAAATAAATATGCTCTTATTTAGTATGTAAAATAGTCTTACAATACAAATTGTAAATCAAATCGTTAAAACAATTTTTTATTAATATTAGAATTTAAAAAAAATAGTAAGCTACCCGTAGCCAAATCACCCACACCTTTCACCCTCCAAAAAACACGAGTATACAATTTTGTTTGTAATTTTCATGTTAAACACTCCCCGGATAGACTACAAATATGCAGATACCCCAGAAAATTATATGGGGTATCTGCATATTTGTAGTCTGAAACTTGATGCGTTAATTATTGTGGTCGTTAGTGAAAGTAACAGTTTGTTTATTTAAATGATTTTTAGACGTAACAAGTGTGTAACCTGAACGGGTAGTAAGACGCGGTGCTAAATAATAATAATAATAATAATAATGTAGACGTAACAAAACCGTTATTAAGAAATATTTTAAGGTGCAAGTAGCTTATAGGAGTTTATTTTTTCTCTGCGTCTTTATACTCGACCGACTTACAGGCATTTTATTACACTAATGGGTCACGGAAGAGGAAGAATATTTTTTAGAGGAAATGTACCACGCATCTGCGTGGAGGGAGAGTGGCAAATCCACTATCAGTACAGCTTAATGGGATTATATTCCTAAACTCCTTGAAAATTGGCAAACCAGACTATATGAGTTTCAAGTTAAATCCGCGTCCCCACCGATGTGGGTTATAAAGAATATGATTCCACTTTAGTGTGAAAAGAGAATGGTAAAAAACGTAATACCGTGGTTCGAACCTCGAACTCTAATGTCAACGGTGACAAGGTGAAATGATTATCTATCGTTATAAGCCTCGACCACTTACTCTAAACGTGTAGCAACAATTAATATACCTACTAATAGTATATTTTTAATCACTAACAATATTTTACTTTAATGATTATCTCAACATAATATATTCTGTTTTTAATCTTTTGACATAATTTGAATATTCTATTATAATTATACCCACTCCTTAACTACTTTTGGAAACGCAATTAATTATAGAATGAGGTATATTCTGCGTGGTTTCACTTGTACAAAAGCTTATAACAAATATTTCACCTTAGTTTTTGGTTACCCTCGTACTCCAATATTATGTTAACTGTCATGGTTTAATTTCCATAATTTCATTAATAGTTACATTAATTAAAACTGACCTAGTTTGGAGTTAAAATTAATTGGTAGTAAGTAGCTTCCCTTCCATAATGTAAGGTTTCTAAAGAAAAATACATATTTACAAAAACAAATAATTGATCGGTCTATCATCCCTTACAAACTATGATTATTTCACAGTAGGTCATGTGGCTAAAATATTTATCCTACCATTAAAAATAGCTGCCTATACGTAAAGTTATTATTAGTTGCTTCCTTTCTGTGAGTTGTATTTTGTTTTTTACACATAAAAATTAATCTAGTAACAAGATCTACCGGAAGGGTACCTATATCGGACGTTCATCTTATAACTGGTGGGATACTTCTTCTTTGAGAAAACTTTGATGATTACACACTTCCAAATATTTGTACATCCCCCTTTTAATAGGAAAACTCGCACTGGCAAATACGTGTAAAAAGGAGCAAGTCTCGTATTGTCTGAGTTCCCTTTCTGTAAAACCTACTTTATTAATTTAGCCTATACGGGTAGTAAGATGCGAAGCATGATAATGGGGTAGTCAGGCCTACCAACCAGAAAATTAATTGTCTTTTAATATAATATTTTTTTCATTATTTACTGAAGAAACACCAATAAATTATTTCTAATTTGAGTCAAAAACATTTTTTTGTTCGTCTTAACACATGTAGAATTTATTAAATAACAAATGATACCATTAATTATTCATAAGTGGAAGAATAATATAAAGTCTTAACTTGCAAAAAAATTCATCATAGAAATTGTGGATTAGCTATTTTTTCCGCCACGTATTACAACCCGTTCGGGCTAAACGAAGGTTTGTAGCTATTTAAATAAAATGTAGCGATATAAAAGATAAAAATATCTAGTTCTATAAAAATATAAAGTCACGACTTATATAACGTGCTCTAGTGCAAATGATATAGAAAAATGTTAAGTTAGCCTTCTCAGATACCACAGAAAGCCCTGGATAATAATTCGATACCATAATACGTGACTATACATGGATTTTTGTTAGAAGAACAGTAGATAAAATACAGAAATATTTATTTGCGTCGAATATTAATAACATTTTACTATATTATTTGTCTTATTCCATAGGTATTGATGATTTCTATCAAAAGTGACAAATACAAATAACATGACTTGGTGTATGGATATATTAAAATTATTTTAATAACTTTAGTAACTAACTTTCACTATTCTTCCTACCAAAAATTGGTCAATAGATTTAATTTGACATCTTTAATATATATTTTGGGCTAAATCTACCCTAAATATATTATTTTATTTATTATCATTAATTTAAAAATAAAATCTACGAGTAAATTTACCAAATAATAAGTACACCTGCTTACTTATTTTTAGGTTTTAGGTTCGACTCCAAGACAGGATGAACAGTTTTACTTTCAACGAATGGGTAATTTATCGGTTTGAGATCTATTTTTTATGCTACAGTTGTTGAAAAACTAGTTTAATACATGTTTATAAAATAATGTACAAGCATACTAAAGCGTCAACTAAAATGGAAATGAATAGTTGCGTTCTAATAGATTTGATCCTAATCAAAAAGCACGTTAGTAGTACCTAGGTCAAACGCATTAAAGGTTTTTTAATATACAATTTACTATACTTTTTTGGGGGAATACAGATATATTTCGTTAAAGCTCACCCTCCTTATCCTATCTCGTAGTATTATGTAGTTTAACCGAAAATATCAAAAACATTGACTCTACTAAATCATACTATAATCATTTCCCAAATTAATGCAGCAGCAGTCTCCAGAAACAAGTTCAGTTGAAACCTTCTCATTGGTGCAATAAGGCAGAATTATTTTCTCACGTCTAGCTCACTCACTACCCGTTTGAGTTATATGCAAATATTTTAATTACGATAATTTGGTAAGGATAATAACATAGAATTTTGAGTAAATATACACACATAGCACGCTTTGATGGTCGAGTGGTCTAAGACGTCACCATTGCAATCGAATCCCAGCCGGATGTACTGGGGGTAGTTTTTCCTAAATAGTTTACAACTTTCCCTCCACAAAAATGTGGGTACACTTCCTTTAAATTTAACCTTACTCACTCCTCATACACTAGCGTAATTACTACATAGGTTTATAACTCAAATGGGTAGTAAGACGTGGTGCTATTAAAAGGTACCCGCATTTGTGAAGGAGTAAATGCCAAGAAAAAATATTGTATAAAGCCACCCTCAGTACACCCATCCCGAATTTGAACCCCGACCTCCTGGTCACCAGAAAATCGGGCAAGAAGAACTTTACGTTTAATCTATATGCTCATTGATTCGGGTGTTACGATACTGCCACAAGCATAAACGGCCTCAACCTCAAAACATGGAATTTGGTCTGTTCTTGCACGACGTCCAACATAGATCGTGACGGTATCTGGGGCATGAAGTGGATATTAATGAAGTTCACAGGAAGCTCAGGAAAGGAGCATTGGCTCAAATATGTCGGGTCTCCATTTGTTCATATTTTATTGTTAGCTGTCCTCGCGTTCATCTAGAATTCGTAATCGCTCATGCGATGGAATGATTAATGCTCACCCAAACAGCTATTCGCCGACACAATGCTCGTAATTGATAATCATAATGTGACCTTAATTGTACGGCGTACCCCCGGCTCAGTTCCACCAATTTAGATAGTTGAAGGTGAGTTTGAATTACGACCAACAGCGGTAGTGTTAGTTTTAAACATTTCGTGATACGTGTGATCACAGTTCAGCAGCGGTGAACATCGTCACGTCTCAATACCCGTCCGGGCTACCCGCACCGATGGGGAATGGATTAGGAAAGTATGGTATTAGGCAAGGAGGTGTGTCAACATTTGCGTGGACAGATACAGTGTAAACACCATTTATGTAAAAGAAACCGCACTTGCACTCACAGATATTCGAATCCCATACCCCTCGTTGCTAGCAAGTTAGACCAAGGTTGACGTCTAACCAATGTGCCCCTAATCATTACCGTTTAGGCGTTTCATCCACCTCTTAAGAGACTTTGGTTAGAATACTATAACGGCCTATTATTTCATTTATGTTAAAGTTTGATGCCCTTTTTTCCGATGTGTTTTTGTAACAATGCATATAATTAATTTTCAGCCACTTCGGTGGTCACCTGTTCTAACGCGCCACTCTCGTGTTAGATAAATGCCGAGGACGGGGAGATTGAGGTTCGATCCCGATCGGGTGCATTGGGGGTGTTTTTTACTAAATGACTTTCCACTGTCCTTCCACGCAAATACGGGTGTACTTCGTCTAAATTAAACCCACCTAATTCCTAAACTATTCGTGTAATTAATATAGCTTGATCGGGTAGTAAGAAATTATCATTTAAAAAATCTCATAATTTATAATCATTCTTAGGCAAATATTGCGTTTTCTAGGGATTGCGGTGACCTGTTGGTCTACGGGTAAGGTGTCAGACTTCTGTGCTGGGGGTCTGGGGTTCAATCCTCGGTGCTGGCACAGATTTATCTGATTTTCAAATCCTTCCTTCACCTCTGACAAGACATCTTGTGAATGTGAGGAATGCCAGGCCTCCACCGTGGTTCGGATTCCACGTTAAACTGTAGGTCCTCCATTTCATCTCACAATCACCCTACCATTACACATTAGCGTAAGTGCGTATAACCCGAACGGGTAGTAAGACGTGGTGCTAATAATAATAATTATAATAATAATCTAGGGATTGCGTTTGTTTGTGCACACAGTTTATGGGTTGATTAGAGTATAGTTTTAAATATTGTTTAAAAATCTTTTGATAGATATATTTGGCATAGGGTAGGCATGGTTATATTGATATTGTAAAAGAATAAATTATATAAAGAGTACAGCTAGATGTAAAACATTTTAATTTTATATAGTTTTGGTATTTGTATGTCCGCATGAATTATTCAAACACTTCTAAAAATCCTAGAAATTTAAATTTTAAAATTCCAATAGGTTTTAAGATAATGTTCTCTATAGAAAAGTCTAAAAACAGAAATTTTAATGAGGTGGATTCAAAATAGCATATTGGAATAGGCAGTAAGCGTTGAAAATGAATTATTCTTTGAGTATATAAACGGTAAAGCTTATTTCTTTTTTTTCGCACTCATTGCTGTTTTCAGCCTGTGGCCTGGGTCCATTTTTTTATTCGAGAAACGTATTTTCCTATACTGTCTGGCTAGGTTTGTCGTAGCTTCATACGCCTTATAATCTAACTTAAGATCTACGACTATGATAAACACAACATCTGGTCCCCGGCCGTTTATTCATTAATGTGAAAAGTTATAAACCACATTTCATCAATAATAATCTTTTCAGCCGTGCCAGGAATTGAATCCGGTACTTCTAGATCAATATACAGACACGCTACGAGCTGAGCAATGGTGTCGGATTTGTAAACTCTTACTATGTAACTTTAATTTGTTTTAACGCTTAAAAGCATGTATGTTCTACCACTTATTTTATTTTATTTTGTTTATAGCTAACAGGCAAGAGTTAAACATATTGTGTATGGAGTATTTATAAATTAATGTTCAAAAGAAAAGTCATCTTTTAAAACATTTTCAGATTCTATTTCTTTTAATTTTGGCTTCTTTTTTTAACATCGTTGAAACCAATAAATTACTTATATTTAAATATAATTTAAGATTTGGCTATATTTTCCTGTAATAAACTTTTTATAACAAAAATAACAAAGCTACTTTATGGATTGTTCGTGCGAAGAAAAGGTAAGCCAGCTAGTTATTTATAATATAATGAAATATTGAATACGCTATTAATTTGTTTTCTATCTAGATTGATCATCAAGGGGAAAATATAAACTTCAAATCCAAAAAGAAATGGTAAAACTGTAGCAACGATAAGAGCATGAAGAGAGCGAGTTATATATATATAATATACTGTTCACAGAACCACTAATGTGCAATACTTATAAAAAAGCATGTTTATATCCTACATTGAGTATCTCATTATAAGAGGAAATGTAGCCAATAAAATATTAGGTACACCTTTCTGATTAAAAATTAAGAATTTTCACTAAATATGTCAAAGGAATGATCTTATTTTAACTCAACTATATTCTTATACTTTGTTAGCGTCTTCTAAATTATTTAAGCCAGGGAATATGTAATTTATGAAAATGTATGATTACCAAATTTGACTCAAAAAGTATTATAAAGAACTGTATTATTGATGAAAAGAGGAGTTTAATTATTAAAAGCTCTACGTCCACACTATTTAAAAAGGATTATATTCATAGGGCAATTTATACAACCAAATTTGGTAATCACATAAAGTGATTAATTTTATATTATCTCAACATAACTTCAACTAATCCAAAATATTATCCTTTAATCGCCTTGCTTATAGACTAACAAGAGTGAAACACTGCGGATTATTTCCTGATATAATACTACTGTGATAATATTTAGGTTGTCTATTGCTCCGTGGTCGAACGCTTATCATCACTGTATGGAATAGATACCGTTTAACCAGCTGTTAATTGCTCCGTGGTCGAGCACTAATTAAATCGGTATATTTAATAAAATGTAAGAAAGATAACTATTGATGGATGTTTATTCACACTTGGTTTATTTGAATGACATATGTTAATTACTTATACATACTCCAACTAAATGCTTCACATCAATGCACACTTGTGATATTAACGTAAATTATTGTATTCTGTGTTAGACTGTGACTGTGATTGCCAGTGCTAGTGTATTTAAGAGTCCCTGACTGCATTAGTGAATTGCTTGTGAGTGGGTGCTAGAGCGAATAGTGTGTGTGAGGATCATTGTGTGTGTGTAGATGTTTGTGTGTGGTTGCCCTAAACATACCCAGAAGCGGCTTATATATGACATACCCCTTGCCTCTTGCTCCCTTCGTCAATTGTGTGAAGACTAACTAATAAATAGAGTCCTGGCGGCAGGTGTTGGGAAGGCTAGCTTCTTATTGGTATAGGGAATTGGCGTCTTTTGCCAAATACTGCGGAGTTATTCTTTTAACAGAAAATATTGTATAAAAAATATATTTTAGTGGTGTAATACTTTTCAAATTATTTCTGAAAAGCGCGTATTTCTTCATGGATGAATCATAAAGGATACTCCACATAAATGTTACTCTAAAGAAAAATTACATTCATCCATGACTTTTTACATAATTTAGAGTGATCCAAACCAATATCATTACAAGAGGAAATATTTCTTATGTTTAAATAAAAATCAATCGAAAGGTATTGATTGAGAACAGGAAAATGTTCCCATTGTTTCCACTCACCTATCAACTTGTTAGAAAAGCAAAAGGTTAAAGTTATTTTAGAATATGAATAAATTATAAAACTACACCATGGCTCAACTGCACAGTTAATTAAATGTATAGCTTTAAATAAATGTACACCGCTTATGTAATGGGCTTTATGTGTTTTACTATCTAAAGAAAAGCTTCACTGGTCTATTTGGGTTTATTGCAAATTATCAGTGATTATATATAGATATAGTAATGATTGACATTCGAGTCATCAATACGGCTAAAACAGTTACCCGAACAAAGTTAAAAATAATTTGAAATATATCTAAGGTTTGTTATAATAACAAATTTTATTTGATAACGAAACAAGAACGATTAATATTATATTGATGTAGTTAATAATTATCTAAAGTGAAATATGGAAACATACTTATGAGATGTTTAGAGAGTTAATTTAAAGTTGAATATGGAAGTATGCTTATGAGAAGTTCAGAAAATTAATCAATAATTCCATCAACACCTCTAACAAAAAAAAACCTATTTTAGATTTATTAAGTTAGCATAAATTCTCTAAAAACTAAGTCAAATAAGACATCATAGTAAAATTTAACTATAAACCCCACCGAAAACGAAGTCTTAAAAATGATTTGATAATTATTTTTATTTCTAATTCTGTAGATAGTAAATCTTGTTTTCGTAAAACTTTTCCATTTTATGATTATGAAATATATTGAGGTTTTTATTGACACTATGACTTCATTTTGAATTTTTGAAATGGTTTTAAAATGTCTAAATTTGCACATGATAAATAGTATTGTATATTTGTTTTTCGTGGTGGGGGATAAGGGGGAAATACCATTCAAGAGAATTTAATCATTAATAGCCTAATTTTAAAAATGTTTTCCAAACTGTATTATAAATTAAATGGGAAGATATGTCCTATTGTGCTATACCATTAATTTATTTATTAATATGACATGAGAAATCCTAGTTCTTTAAACAACAAAAAGATCAAATAAATGGTACTGTAGACCACACATATATTATCGCCGCTTTATCTAAATTATACGTATAGCTAGTAAGATATGTCAAACGTAATAATATGCGTTGTTATAGAAATATATAAGGGGATAAAAATAACATCAAATTATATAAAAAAGAGCGTATATGAAAATAATATAAACTGTTACAGAAACATATTATTTGTTATATAATGTATGTATTAAACTCCCCATTTTCCAAAATGCTATTTAAAGAAGGCTGTGGATTTTCCTTAAACTTGGATTTGATAATACATTATTATTTTAAATAAAAGGTGTTTATTTTTAAGAACCCTATTACTTTTCGATAATGTATTTAGTATTTCAATGAAATGCGGAGATATTATCAAAATTGGTAAATTTATATTAGTGTTAAATATCCTCAAATTCTTTTTTATGGAAAAGTGATATGCACTATTTTATTTGTTATATTAAATAGTGCCTTGATATGAATTTTAAACAAAATCATTAGATCCTATTCTGAGGGGAAAAATATACTTTTACATTAGGGTTGGATAAATATTAAACAAAAAACCTTCTACTGAACTTTATTAAAACCCCAGGTACCAAGTTTTAGCCTGTTCGGTAAAATTGTTTCCGCTCTATTCTCAGTAACAGACAGACGACATTGCAAAAAAAACTTTTTCGGTTTCATGGGGTCATGAAACGTCCACTTCCATCAAAATATATAATTATATTTTATGACGATCACAATACTTTCTATCTCTAAGGATTCAAGGGAAAGTATTTATTTTTTTATAAAAGAAGCTAATCTAATTAAATTTTAAAAGGATGTTAGATATATTGCTTCACATCTTTTAGAAGTTTTGAAAAATATATGCTTATGGCCCATGAAAATAAAGAACTTATTTCTCTTAACCAATGAAAGGCTTGAGTTGGCATATTATCTTAGTCCCCAGGTGTAACCAACAATATATACACCACTTCCACTCACCATGATCTGCAATAAAAACCCGTTCATTAACGCCAGATTCTTAAATGCCATCTCAAGAAAATAAGATAGAGCAATAACCTTACAGATGTAAACCATTACAACGAAATTATTAAAAGTTGTGAAACATATACACACAAAAAAAGATGTAGCTGACACAACCAACATTTTGTATGGTTTTGTTTTGAACATTTCACACTTGTGTCAGAAAAACAGAGAGTCGTTTTAGGCAGTGTTTAAGAACATTTCCACGAAACATAGTCAAGTGTCGGAAATAATAAAAGCAAGCGATATCATCTCTGGATGACCCAGGGGTACAACATACCACGGGTTTATCAGCCCGGAGGCTCTTTAGGGGTCTCGATCGAATAACGCCAACTAACCTGGCTTGGGTACCTGACCGAACCCCAATTGTGTCAAGTATCCAAAAGTACGCCCCTAAGATTGGACCCGTACCACCAATGGCACACTGGAAAACCAACATAAATAATAAAAGTTAGTTTCTGAGCACTCGGACTCCTTAAAACATTGTCAATCATAACAATACATATTATATATTTAAAAACTAACAATTATTATTATTATTATTATTATTATTATTATTATTATTATTAGCACCGCGTCTTACTACCCGTTCGGGTTGTACGCACTTACGCTAATGTGTAATTGTAGGGTGATTGTGAGATGAAATGGAGGACCTACAGTTTAACGTGGAATCCGAACCACGGTGGAGGCCTGGCATTCCCCACATTCACAAGATGTCTTGTCAGAGGTGAAGGAAGGGTTTGTTAATCAGATAAATCTGTGCCGGGAAAAAAACTAACAATCATAGCAATACAATGATATTTAAAACCAGACAAAACATAATAGATCCCAATAAGAATAAAATTGTATAGAATAATATTGTTTAACTAATATAAAATAAAATCAAGTAAGAAGTATAATATTGCACAAAATCATAAATCAAAAAGCAAAGGTTAGGTTAAGCTTACATTGATAATATTTTAAAATATCGCGTAAAACCATGCCTCAAAAAGCAAAGGTTAGGTTGAGTAGGAAACAGGAGGTTGTTAACATTGGTGTATATTTCGGAATACCTCTTTTACCTCAATTTGACGCAAATGGTGCGATTCTGACTCGGGGATTGGTGAACCTTACTTAATTCTTACTGATGGTTACATTTTTGGCGCAATTGAGGTCTGCCCCTTTAGGTTCTCGGGTTTTTTCCCCTCCATAATGGTTCATCTTGCATTCAGGAGTAAAATAAAAATGCTAACATGCACGTAGGTTTTACGGTGGAATAGAAAGGAACGTGAAATAAGTTAATTCTACTATCAGTTTTTATAGCAAAAATTTGTTTCAAAAAAAAAATAGAATGTCGCTTCAGTATGTGTTTAGTTTAATCCTACACATACAGAAACCTCAATATTTATTTAATATTTGTCATGGGCATAGTGAAATTCTAACTGGACTTTTTATTTTCATTTTGAAAGTTTCTCATCAAATACTTCTAGGCTCTTAGCAAATATTAAATAAATATTCATATTACCATGTGTAGAAAATTAAACCAAGCCATTTACTTTGATATGCCAAAGTTTAAACATATCTACTCAAGTATAAATAATTTTGTACACATAAAAATTTCAAAATTACTTTCCAAAACTCGTGAGTCCTTCTACTCCACCTTTAGGAGAAATAGCCTTCGATAAATATTTAAGGTCCACACCACGCTCCAGATATATAGTGAAAGGCCACTTGTCAGTTCAATAGCAAGTTTTAGATGCTCTAAATGCTGTCCAACTTGTGCAAGACAGGTAAAGTAGCCCCATGTCTTCTTTGGTGCTGATTGACAGCTCACAGCTCTCAGCTGACAGCTTTAAAAAGTTACCAGACCAAATTACGTATCCCTATGCTAAATAAGATGATCGTAAAAAACATGTGTTTAGCAGCTGTCACTTTTGACAGTTAAAATTTAGGTATATACCTGAATGTTGACTGTCAGAAGTCAGCTGTGGGCTCACAGTCAGCACCAAAGAAGCCATGGGGTTACTGTATTTACCTTATTAATCACACTTAAGCAAACTGTATGGTATAAGTGCACAGTAATGTCGGTGAATTTATCACGAATTGTTTATTTAAATTCATGGATTTTTCAGGGTTTGTCCTTGTACACAAGATCTTTAAGGAAACCCCACAATAAATAAGTCCAGCGATTGGGCTGGCCACTCAAGTGGTTCTCGTCTGCCTATCCACCTACCTTCGAAATTACTGTCCAGCCTTTGTCTGACGCGCAAACCATAGTACGGTGGTGCACCGTCCTGATGAACGTAAACACCATCCTCATTTTAAAACCTAGGACAGAATTGTGTTTGTATGACATGTAAGTAATTATTCTGATTAACAGTACCATCAAAGAATATTGGCCCAATTAAACCCATGCAAGAAATGGTTACTCCTGGAAGGTTAACATCTTTTCCTAAGATAACTTGTGGGTTAACATCAATTCAGCACACAAAATCGTGACGATTTATATGCCTTTTGGACAAAATAAGTAAAATATTGCCACACTACAAACATAAAATTTAATTTTCTTCACATGGTGACCTCCATTTAAAAAAAAATTATTGTCAAGGGTGTTCTCTAATTTAATGATAACTTATTCTCTTCATTTAAAAAGTTTGTTAGATTATGCTACCACACTGACAAATATTCAGGGACTATTAACATTACCATGTGAAGAAAACTAAACTTTATGTTTTTATTAGAGCAATATTTTATTTATTTTGAAAAAACAAGTTTTTCCGTAAAAACTGAAAAAGCACTGGAATTTTTTTGGGTTCCCTTCCATACCTTAAGGTAGCGTCCGTCATCCACCCATCATATCATCATTGGAAGATTCTCATCCTCACGTAATTTCCCTCAAAAATGTTCACAAAATTCCCATCAGAATCTATATAATTCAAGTACTGTAAACCTGAGGTAATTTAAGCTTCATGTGCATCTATTTAAATCTCCTATGAAAACATTTATCATTAATATGTGAGAGATGTATAAAAGATTTCTGCGGACTACTCACCAAAGATTCGCGCAACATGGCAGCCTTTTCTTCACTTGTTGCAGAATGTGTTATTCCGGCTCTTATGGCATCACACACACACACACACACACACACACTTCCTATGGTTTTATATTTTCTGGTAAGACTTGTTATGTTACGATTCTGCACTTGCGGTATACCAAATTTTTTTGTTGCAAATGAGAGGTTGCATCTACGTTGATAGTGTTTTAATAATAAAACTGCACTGCTTACACTCGTTGGTCTTTTGTTTGCCGATGGTACATTTTATCTCAGGAAACCTCGAATATAAATATAAATATTACGATTAAGATTAGAAAAAATCATTCTTAAAAAAGGGTGTTACTTCTAATACACTATGTGTATATACCATGTATGTATGTATGTATATATAGTGTATGGCATATTTGTGGATGTATACATTTAGTCCCTCTGTGGGAACAGAAATTCGCCCAAGGTATACCTTTAAGGCCACCCACCCACAATGAGATATCATAATAGTGATAATGAAGGAGTGGGGCTAGTGAAAACCTTAAAACTAACTTAAGTCAAATAAACTAGACCTTATTTGACCTTATGAATAATTACGCTTTCGGTAAAAAAATACCCATGGTAACACCGGGAATCGACCCCAGGAGTACTAATTCATTAACCAGGGCCGCTGGCCACTAACCCAAGAGGCCGATCTGCATATAATTTAGCAGGGCCGTCTTCTGTGACAGGTCTCACCGCCCATCGGTGTGCCCCCCGTTTAATATTTCCCGTTTTCCTTTAATTTAAAACTTTATTTGACATTTTGAATGGTATTGATTTTGAATTATTTTTAATCTAAGTGAGTTTTATAAATATCATTTAAATAAAGGTATTTTTAAATGAAAATAATAAAACAACAAAAATCAATTAAAATGGAAGTTAATATTTGTTAGCTATGTATGATATTCTATTTAAAAACATGATAATTATAATATATGTTTAAAATGGCAAAAAATAACGTTGTTTTAAAGCTTATCAATAGCTTTGTTTTGATCTAATCAAAGGGCCATGTGTTCAATTCTCTTGATATGGTTCTATAAAATAATAATAGTAATAAACTTTTTTGTGCAACGTTTTACTATCCGTTCGGGTTATTTACCTTGAAAAAAACTTAAGTTTTTTATTTCTTTGAATATTAATTTGTGCTCACCATTTGTTTTGAATTCCATGATTTATAGTTTTAGCACAACAAATAACGCAAACGTGAAGTTCAAATCCAACCCTTTTTAAAAACATGATTTTTTGGGGGGTTTTTTAGTACCGTATCCTTACTACTTGTTCAGTTATACGCATAAGTACTAATTACTCTAATGAGTTAGGGACGAAAAAGGTTCAATATAGATTAAGTCTATCAAAATTTGCGTCAAAGTCAAGTGGAATTTTTTTTTTAAACCTGAGTACATCCGAACGGGTTTCGAACCCTGGTTTCCCTGTCATTGGTAGTCTATTCTATAACAAGGCTGAGAGTAACTCCTTAGCTTAGACCATGCGGCCACCGAACCAGGTATGATATTGTTGATAAATGATTTGATCTAACTCACAAAATAAATATAATTAAATACTCTGTAGGCGTACTTGATTATACTACCATTTATCAATAATAAGTAATATAATTTTGGAACTTAATTTTCTTAGAATGGTAATTTCTTTTTCTTTTTCTGGGAAATAATTTTTCGCTAGAAAGTATTTGTATTTGTAATTTTGTATTAGTATATTTTCAAGCGTTAATAGAATAAAAGAAAATAACAAGTTTCGGGTTATTTAAAAAAAATTGTTTCAGTAATATCTTTATTTTTAACATAATAACATAATATAATTTAATAATAATAGCTAAAATGTGTTACTTGAGAAAGCTACTAGTTTTTAAAATAAATTTAAAATTAATTAGTTAGTCCAAATAAATCTGGAAATTCATTTCTTAATTAATGACTTAGAGCTTCGGAACCACGATTTCAGGTTAACTGTTTGAAGTTTATTAATCAATTATATTAAAAGTACAATGTTATTATTCATATCATTGAGTGTTTTGTTAGTAACCTAATTTGGAAATTTCAATTTTTTACAACCAAGTTGAGCAAAAAGTCTAAGAAGGAAATATTCAAGAAATTTCTCCATCACTGGTGAATTTTCACACACAAATGTTTTTCTTTTAATAAATTTCTATATAAGATATGAATATTTTAATAGTTTTTTTTAATTCTTCACCAAGGATAAAATTTAAAACATTTACACATACTATAGATTTATTGGAGCTATCATTGCTATTACAGATGGGAACACAACAAATTATTAGCATTTTATTTAGAGTTCGTAATATTATTTTCACCATAATTAGTAATAAATTCATTAGATGCACGTATACTACACCCCAAGCTTATCAATTCAATCAGATAAATCACAATGAGGAATAAATGTTTAGCATGAAAAAGAAAACTAGAAAAATAAACAATAATAGCTGCCGATAACTTAGCAGTATTGTTATCCTCTGTCACGGCTTTGCCAAATTTAAGTATTCCGGCCTGTTGCTAAAGACGGCCGTGATATTTATTAGGTACAAGAACAAGGTTCAGGGCAAAAGACTGAAGCCACTATTTTGACTAAGTAGATTCATTCTGTCTACTTCCCGCATCGGTTGCCAAGTAAACGTATTTTTTTTTAGTCTGGTTTTCTAATGATGGAGAGGTTGGAGTTAGAATCTTGACCTGAAGTACAGCGGGGTAAGGGGGACTCAAAATGGTTTCCCTCTCTACCCTGCGGATACATTTCCTATAAATTATACCCTCTTCATTCCTACCCTTATAGTTTCATTAAATTCGGATAACCCGGATGGACTGTGAGACACGTCATAGCAACACACACAGAGGTTTCCTGCCTAAAAGGTGGCATTCCGCTAAACCTCTGTGTGAACGCTAATCGGATAACTAACTCTCTTCTCGGCTGCAATCTTTCCGAGGCCAGTCGCTCTCGCTGGCGTCAGATAAATATTGCTGAGTCTCGGACGGGGGATTGGACAAAAGTATTCAAACAATTTCTCCCCAGATATTTTAAGTGATACTAATTCTAACTACTACTCTAAGCCCACTAGAAATCAAATGGAGGTTAAGGATAGCACGAATCGTCCTCATTGTTTTAAAAACCGACACCTTTATTAAGTGCTTGAAAATTGAATTCAAATACTACTTGGAAAAACCTAAACATCACAAACCTGTGTTGCTTTCTTTTAATTTATAGAATTATGAGTTATACAAAAAAAACTTGTATAATTATTTAGAATATATTTACTCGTGATATAATTTTTTTTTGCTAATCTATTTTTATATAAAATTTCTAATTTGGGTATAATATTTTTTATATTAAAATTGACAAAAAAAAATAAGAAAGTTAGTGAAAATAATTAGTAGGAAAAGATTGTTGATCTTAAAATTATAGCTCAATCGGCTCAAAGTTTTATCAAAGTACTTTCTAAATTTAAGAGAAACTACTTTTCTTTATTTAACTAATTGACACAAAATACTGTATGTCGAGTAAAATAAATCTTGAAAATTGTGTACCGTCCTTAAAATGTCATAATACATTTTTTGACATAAAGCTAGCAGCAATTCGTTTTTAAATATATAACTAAATCATTCTCATTTAACAAATTTTAACCTTTGTTTAGTAAATTGTTAGTAGCAAATAAGCTATAAGGATATCATTTAATTAATTTAAATAAGGTTTAATATGATAATAGATTAAACTAATACAAAATCAGTGTGGACAATTCTTTGTGATTTGATAGCTATAAAGTTTTTACGTACGAACTGCACATATATTCCAACTGCACAGAGAAAGGTTCCTTAACGTTTTTTGACATCAAGTTGAAGTTAAATCGAATACAAGTTTTATAGACATGTAGATGTCAACCTTCTATCTTAGAAAAAAACATGTTTGTATGTGTGTTGCACGGAAAGTTTGAGCAGTTGAACTCATTTTATTAACACAAACGGAAATAAAGCACTGAGGGAGGATAAAGCACACTCATCTTTCCCGAAGCGTAATTTTAAGGGGGTGCAAATAACATCTGGAAAGATTTATTCACAATTTTTTTTTTTTAATTGAGAAACTCTTTACTCATATAGAATAATGTGGGTGAACTGGATTATAACATTTCCTCAGCTTATTATATATTTATGAGGGTTTTTCGCGTACTCGTTATGTTAGTCCAATCAAATATACCTTCCAAAAAAATATAGCTTTTCACGTTGCAACTAAATACTACTAAGCTATAGTAAATTAGAAAACTGAACATTTCAATTTGACAATAGTTTTATTTAGTAGACATTAAAAGCATAAAAATGTACAAGTTTTACAATAAGGCAGAAAATTATAGAATTTTAAATTTCTTCTAAAGGCAATAAACTTGAGGGATTACTTGATTACTTGTGGCTACCTGGGCAACACAGTGGCCAGGCATGAGGCAGTAGAATTTCTAAAAGGAGAGTAATTTGAGAATTAGTTAAAGCAAAATATAGAACAAATTTATAATATAACGTTTACACAGTCTCACTTGACTAGGTTGAATATTACCAGAGATCCACCAAATTTGTTGGCTAGTTGGCTGGTGAATCCAGCTGATTGATGGCTAAGAGCTAGGAGTCATTAAAGTACTATGGCCGGACATGTTCCCTTACGGTACTACCAAAGCATTCAATAGTACATATACATCCTTTAGTACTAATACAAAATTTAAGAACCTATTTACAGGCCAAAACAAAATAGTATTATTTGCGCGGACCCCACTATGACAATAGGTCAATTTCCACGGGTTGCGCACCCAAACTAATACTTTCAATGAACATTGACTGCATAGTCAAATCTCTATCATTTACAACTGCACTGTGTTAGGCAAAAGAAAGAAACAGACTTCCTGGCGATAACCATCAATAACAAAGCACTGATGCACATGACGTTTAGGGTGTCATAAATTACTTTTCTTTTTCAAGATTTATAGGAACTTGTGAGTTAGTGTACATCAGCAACACTAAAATTCACATTTTCCGAGCCAGAGGCTTTAACGTTAGGACAGTGTCCAAAAAAAACAATAATGCACTCAGCATCTGACATTATGAGTCATTAAAATCTGACTTGACCATTAGACAAAAAGGCGTAATATTGCCAAGGTACTTCTAGCATAATGAAGTTATCTAGTTCTGAACATGATACTAGATATAAAAAAACATTTTCTCTTGCTAAAAAAGAAGGACTCCCGAATGACTATTTACATTATGTCAAACCAAAATAAAGTATCTTCTAACTAAACACTTGGGACTAAATGACCCCCGCTGGATACCGATAGCCTAGCAGCGGCGTCCTTGTATCCAGCGCGTTGACTCGGACGATTCATCCTGCTTCGGCGATGCTATGGTGGCGATTCCGACGACCCAGACTCCATGATCAGTCTTGTATTTTGTTCACCGGCAGCGCTTCGTTGTAGTACCTAGGCTGTGTAAAGGCGTTCTGCAAAATCGAACTCGTGGTGCGTCCCATATATAGTCACAATCAGACACGAACATGAAAGAGAAATAAAGGAGAACGAATTAAGAAGCAGAGGTAAAAATGAGGAAGAACAAACGAGGATTGGAAAGAGAGAAGAGATTGAAACTGACGAGCTTCTTCTGTCGACCACCAGAGCGGAGCTGCGCACGGGATCGGAGCGGTGGCATCCATTACGACGCTTCTCTGTCTACTGAACAGGCGAGAATTGCACCACGTGGAGCCACCATTATAGATAATCCTGGTTTTAGAAGTGAGTTAATGATATCTGCAGGCATCTGGCCGTGGGTGAGTTTATACACACATATCCTATATCAAAATGCATCAGTATTAATTTAGTTATTTGATTTTCACTGTTATTTTTATGCAAAGAAATAATATAGATGTATATTTTTCAATTTTCTTGACGGCCGCATGGTCGGCTGTAAGTTTTTTGTATCTGACCCCTTCTTATAACAAGGGCACGCAATCACATATCTTATTCATAACTATAATAATATTAGTCCTCTTTTTTGATATTTAGAACAGCAATTATCAAAATATAATTATTTTTTGACTCTCCACGTGTTTGAACGTAGGGCTATACGTATTTTTTGTATGAGAGAGTATAACTTTGAGGTAGTTTATCTTCAATATCTCGATATAACTCAAACGTGGCACCCAATTACACGAATAGTAATAAATAGTTAACTTTTTCCTTGTAGGTGTTCAATCAATCTGATTGACACGCTACAACGTTAAACTTTAACCTTGTTAAAGAAACGTGTTTTTTAAAGCGTATCAACGTGACCACTGATCAGATACTAAACGTATGTACAGAACATTACAACCCATGTCAACAACTCAAGTATCGTGATTTTAAAATACTTTTTCTTGTTTTTAAAAACTACTGTTTTTATCTCATCACAGTACAGTAAATCCAAAATACACTACCAAGTTAAATAAAGCTCATATATTTTAGCTGGTACTAACCAATTTTTAAAAATGTGGAAAACTCAATCGTTTGATTTAGGATTGTTGCTTTGGCTAATTTATTTGGCATAATCTTACATTTCTAAATACTTGATTCATACGTTTTGGCAGAAGGGTCGTTTAAAGGCTTTATCTTTAGGTTAGGTATGAAAGAGGTTATTTAGATTAAATGAAATCCGATTAGGGTGAGGACCGAAGAATCAATAACACAAGTAACTTATGAAAAGTCAGCCTCAGTCCACCCGAATGAGATTCGAACCCTAAAATTCCCATCACCGGAATAACTGTACATTGCGAGTTTGACGCCTTAGTTCACGCTATTGGTGAATGTGGTTTAAATAAGTAAATAAATAAATAATTAAATATAAGTGTCAAACTTCCAGAAGCGTTAATTCATTCCGTGATATCTTTTCAAACTATGTAGAGAAGACAGATCACCTTTTGTTCGCTTCTCAATAAAGAAGGGGTTTGACTTTTTTTTAATTTAAAGCTAAATAAAATGTTTTTTATTCCTCTTAACAAACCAAAACTTGATACATTTTTTTTAATCGCTCTTAAATTTTAAAGCCAAAACTAATACCACCTGGGAACCACTATAAAATCCCAATAACAAACACCAAATCGAACCCTTGTCCCTCCACATGAGAGGTAATATCCTCAGCCCTGATCTGCGTGGACAGACAGTTTTATATAACGATAATGAAAACAGTCACTGTCAGAATGTACCTACCGTGTTTCTAATTAATACTCGCCAGACACGGTATTCACATTAGAGAAACCGCCGAGGGATGCCTCGTCATTCACAACCGGAATATAGCCGTGGTCATTTTGTAACAACACATACACCATTTTACAACATGAAAATCATACACTAATGTCTCTCTTGGGTGGGAGGATTAGTGTGTGTGGGCTTTTTTTTTAATATGTAAAAACAGCTACAAGACAGCTCGTTAAGGACTCCGCCTTCTTGAAAGGACATAAGACTCACACAGAGATACTTCTTGTGGGATGGCAGCCTTGAAGTTTCATATTCACTAAAACAATCCTGAATTGACCTGCTTCTATGGCCACATGGTCTAAGGTGTTACTCTTGCAACTAGACTGCTGATGACAGGAAGCTCGAGGTTCGAGTCCTAGTCGGGTATACTGAGGGTGTTTTTTTATAAAATGGTTCTACACTTTCACTTCACGCAAATGCAGGTACACTTCATCTAAACTAAACCTTCATCGGCCCTAGCTCATTAGCATAATTAGTGCAAATGCGTATAGGCCTAGCCTGTACAGGTAGTAAGACGCAGTGCTAAAAAAAATAATTAAAAATCCTGAATTATCTTAGACATTTTTGTTGAGGGCCTTCATTTTCCCGCCACATCTTTGTGACCATTATAATCGTGCGCATGTATACTAATTACACTAATGAGGTATGAGGTATGAGTGGTATAATTTAAAATAAATGTACCAAACTTGAATAGATGGAAAGTGGAAAACAAGTTTTGAAAGAACATCCTCAGTATTCCCAGCTGAGATTAAATCCCTGACCTCCCCTTCACCGGGAAATCAAACGTAATAAAGTGCATCACATCCCAACAAATTCTGTGATACATTTGGCTAGAAGTCATAAATTTACAAGAACTATTTTGCACGTGGATCATTTCTGATTAAACATTAATGGAGATAATAAGTTAATAGGTGTTCCTAGCACTGAATATTGTTGAAATATTAAATTATATTTGGATAAAAACTCCAGTGAAAAAGGACATTTTTTGACCATTTTAGAATTGCTTCACAGATAAGCACTGTGTACAAATCTTCATTTTGTCATAATAGGAATATACTGTAGTTATTAACAAGAAACTTTATCGCTTTCTCCCCCATCGTCACCGCTGAAAATTTCGAGTAATCATTCCAATACGAATGCACTGTACATATTTATGGCATATCGTTGGTCTTATATTTTCCCTTTTACTCCCGTACTATTATGGCACACACACACACAAACAGATGCGAGCCGGAAGCTGAGTTGGGCCTTCTATGATGAACGCTCTTAATGACAGTGTGACCATTGATTCAGGTATAAGACTCTTTAAAAAATGAATGTAATTGTTTGAATAAGATTTGATATATATTTCTAACCCTTTACTTTGATCTTAGAACTGCAATATTTCACATGAAACTCCAGTGGAAATGATTTAAGTTTCCCTTTCATGATTTGTTTTATTATAGAACTTAGAGCGTAATGGTTTTAGTCCCATGGGGACATGTTGACTCCTTTCGCATCGTTAACCATATTTTATGATATCAAACCACTTATTACATGGAAGGGGACCCCTAGACGTCAGCAACACCTCTTAAGCGCTTCTGTAAACGCCGTCTTCTTTAAAATTGATGACAAATTCCTGGTCAGCTAGGACTGAAGGAATTTAAAAAAAAATCTTTCATAATCATTAAGGTAGAGATATAGGCAATTTGAGAAAAGATAGGCGTTTTTTCAGTTTTTATAGCAAAACTTTTTTTTTTGCCAAAATAAATTTAAAATATTGCTTAGTAGAAACCAAAAATGTTTTGCATTAAAAACTGAAAAAACACTGATTATTATGTTTAGTTAGTTGTTCCCCTTTTTTCTTCTCAAACAGATAAAATTCCACCACTAGTGTATAAAGTAAATATGTTCTTATTTTTTAGGTTTAAATATTAAGTCTTGAAACCCTCACTCCCGAAATTAATTTCTCCCTACACCCTTGAGTAATTAATTACCTATATGTCCGATCTCTTTAATCACTTGGCCAAGTAAGGTCTAAAGACCTCAATCAACTGGCATCTAGATCAAACTGTCCACACAGAGAGACTACAACTCTTCAACCCCTTTCGTGATATTGCGGGAAAACCGCCGCGACAAACTGGGGGATTCTCAATTACCCGACCGAAGAAGGGGAGAGGAAAAGGCCTGAAAACAAAATTAGCGACCGGAACAAAAGACTGACGAATAACAGTGACGGAAGAAGGGGGGGGCGCGGGGGCGAGAGAGTTAGGGGTGAGGGAGGATTGTTTATATCTCGATCACAATAGGGGAAGGGGTTTCGTGCCTGAGGCCAGCCCCGGGGCTCACTTAGTCATTGTTGCGTGTAGTACGATGGGTCAAGGGTGTGACAGACTGACAGGGCCCTGACTCTGTGTATGTGTGTGTGTGTGTGTGTTTGTGTGTGTGAAGGGGGCCTCAAGCGAGGTAAGAGAGAGAGAGATAGAGGAGGATGTTCTCTCTCAGCATAGGCTTAAACTCCCCCCCTCCAGGGTTGCCAGGATTTCTCCTCTGGGTGACAGGGTTCAATTCCGACAACATTCAACGAGTGAGATTATTCCCATTCATGGTTTCCTCATGTTATTTCTAAAATAATATTTGTGCACTGTCCATAAAAAAAACCACCCCTACAAGTGGTCTCAGGATTACAATAACCTGTATAGGTCAAGGTTCAAATCTCAGCTGGGTGCATCAGAGCTGTTTTTTTGTGCAAAATATATATCTTCTCAACCCCCGCTCTAATACATACAAGATACAACCTTGTCTTCCTGAGTGGTAGATGTAATGCCCAGCTTCACCAGAAGTACGTCAGAACCCGGTTAAGTCAATATTATCCGGAGTTTCGGAGTTTATCCAGATAATATTGACATTATCCACCCGTACTTGGATAGTGGAAATTTCTATGGTTGAGGCTAGGTTATTTACAATAGCCCCATGGCTTCTTTGGTGCTGAGTGACAGCTCACAGCTAACCTGTGACAGTCAACATTTAGGTATATACTTAAATATTGACAGAAGTGACAGCTGCTAAACACATGTTTTTGCAGATCATATGGCTCGGCGTAGGGATACATAATATGGTCTGGTAACTTTTAAAAGCCGTCAGTTGTCGGCTGTGAGCTGTCAGTCAGCACCAAAGAAGCCATGGGGCTACTGTAGATTAGGCTAGGTTAGCTTAAATTATGTTAGGTGAGATTAGGCACTATTTTATTAGTTCAAGTTAGGCTAGGTTAAGCTAGGCTAGGTTAGGTAAGTGGAAAATAAAGTATACAATGAGGTCTTTCGAATGTTAATGCTCTGCTACGATTCAATTTAATGTCCAATTTCGAAATATTGTTTCAAAATAAAATTCATATCTAAACGTGCTTAGTTATCCAAATAATGCTGGCTAGTGTCGATATTATCCGGATAGTGTCTTAAATTAAATTAAATACTTTCTTTTTATTACTTTATCCACTGCACCTGGCTAATGCTGACATCTCTCGGATAATCTCGACATTATCCAGATTCCTCACACTACCCTTCACACATATAGGCTATAATTTAGAAGACCATGGGTTCTCAGTGACATAGTCTTAATACCCGTTCGGACTGTATACTTTAAACATGTAAAGACTACCCCTTATATTTTCTACAGATGTCAAATATTAATACCAGCTATAAAAAAAAAGACACATGTAACACATACTTGGTGTATCAATAGGTGAAAATTTGAGCTAGTGATTTTTTCAACAGTAGGATATGGCCCAAAAGCTTCCACATCAACTAAATAAGTAGCTTATAAATGAGTGAAACACCTTTAGCAGGTATCTTATGTATAAGATCCTTTCAAACGTGTGATGCCAAACCTCCCCTGCCAGTAATGTTAATCTCACTAATGAATGAACACACTATACACCCCCCTTTTCCTTTCCATCATCCCCCTAACCATCTTTGAAGTCACATGAGTCAGTGAAGCGAGTGGGTGGTGAATCATGTCTGAGTGAATATGTGCACAATACATTAACGGTGGCAACTTGACTTTAAGGACTCGGACGCCAGGTACCACCCACTCCTCTTTTATTCCCTTACGCTTCGTTCACGATCGAACAAAATAAAGTTCATAATCAATAGAAGAAGAAAAAGCTTTGGTTCACGAACAAAAAATTTGAGGTAAAGTTTGCTTCACCATCGAGATATCATGGTTAAAGTTTGGTTCTTGATTGAAAAATAAAGAATAAAGCTTGGTTCACGCTCAAAAAAGACCTAAGCTTGATTCATACTCGAATAATTAAGAGTGCAGCTTGGTATGCAATAACAACATTGAGACTAAAGCTTTGTACTTGGAAACATTGTTGGTCAATTGTTGCCCAACTGTTAACCAACTGTTTCACAACTGTTGGCCAACAGAGGAAACCGATTGTTGGCAAACATCAAAGAAACATTGTTTCGCGTCCAGACTACAATGATGAAACGATGGATGATGAACGATGAACGATGAACGATGAACGATGTCTGTTGAGGAGGACGCTGCTATGGTTTGTGATTTGTATGTAGTTATGAGCTGTTCAAGAAGACAGAAAAGAATAAAATGGTGGTGGACTCATAAATTGCTTCAAAATAGTTCTTACTATGCACATAAGTTTCTGACAGAGCTGAAGCTCGAAGATGGCAGTAATTTTAGAAACTTCACTCGCATGTATCATACAGATTTTGAAATTGTTTTACAAATTGTTGGTCCCATGATAATGAAAATGAGACACAGGATTTAGATCAGCAATCTCACATACTAGCCCACGTTGTTTTGTTTTTTTGTCTGAAATGTTGGCCAACATTGTTTCTTGTAACTCATTTGAAATGGATCACGGAAAACATGTTTTTACCGCTGGTAAAAACAAAGCCAGCATGGAAAAATGTTGCTCAACTATTTCTAAAACAAGGGCAACGTGTTGGCAAACAATGTTTCCGGGTAAATGTTTCTTAGTGCGTACTAGGCTTAATACTTTGCTCAGTACTTAAAAAAACAGATAAAAGCTTGATTCACGATTGAAAAATTGAAAGTAAAGCTTATTTCACATTCAAAAAACTGAGAGTAAAACATGGTTCACGATCTAAAGTTCAAGGGCAAAATTTGTCTCTTAATAAAATAAATTAAAAGTGAAAGTAAAAGTAAAAAAGAATCGAAAAGCCAAGAAATTAAAATCAATTGAAAAATGAAGAATAAAATACAATGGAAAGAGGTGTATAGCTTAGCTCATAATTGAAAAGTTAAGGATAAGGTTGGGCTAAAGCTAAAATAAAATCAAAGCGTTAAGGCCCTTGGAGCTGTCGAGTGCAAGTCTAAAACCTATAATGTGGGATGGTGGGTGAAAGGCTTGCCGTGGCTTCACAACCGACCAAAGTAATTCTTCCACACCAAAAAGAAAATATGGATCACAGAAACCGTAGATGGCGCTAAATACCGGAAAGGTCTTGCGGAAAACTTATACGTTTAGAAATATCAGTTTACTTAAAAACGAGTGAAATGTTTGTGTTAATATTTTCAACACCCCTTCTAAGATAATGTATCAATGTTTATTAATTGTTACATTTTCTTATTTGTTTTTATGAAGCCGGCGGTTTTTTATTTAAATATGTAAATGTTATCAATATTTGATCACTGTTCAACTTATAAAGGCGTTATATATATAAAGTATAACTCAATCAACATGCTTCTATTCTTGACCAAACCGTTTCTGAGAATAAAATTGCAAAACAATAAGAATTCTTGAAGATCACAGTTTTTCCTATGGCTCTGCATTTCTACGCTCAATGAAAAGGGCCAATCACCTTTATATGATTGTGTGTGTGATTCACATGCCGGTTCATGTTAGATTTGTTTAGAATTTAATGATTCGTGATTGGAACGCAACATGAGGAACCCTCCAAATATTACACAGCAACAACGTACTCTAGATTAGTATATAGTAGTTTAACGATAAATACGTCAAGAAATTTTAATACTAATATTAAAAATTAGATTAATTACATTTATACATATTATTCAAGTTAATTAAAATAAATAAACTTGGATAGAAAGGCACAACATAACATTTAAACTAACATTAAATCCCTTAACACAAGTTGAAACAATTGCTTTCCTTATAGAAATACTGATGAACACATAATATGATCATATCTGTCTTAAGAAACCGTTACACTGCAGACAAACTGTTGTGAATAGTTACCTAAAGTAATATTGATTATTGATTCTATTCTCAAGCACACGTTTAAATTCATACTTTAATGTAGCATGAAATAAAACGCAAGTTAAAGTTAATATTAATACCTTTTTGCACCCAAATGAGAATCTAACCTCTGACCCCCCATCTCCAGCAGTGTGTATAGCAGTTGTAGTATAGTCGCTTCGTCATAGTAAGAAACTTAACTAGTGGTTTTAAAAATTTATTTTAATCTATTATCATTATTAGCGCAGTGTCTTATTGCCCATTCAAGTTATACGCACTTACTCTCATGTGTAATGATAGGGTGATTGTGAGATGAAATCGAGAACCTTCAGTTTAACGTAGGATCCGAACCACGGTGTGGACCTGGCATTCTACACATTCACAGGTTGTGAATAATACACGTATTGTCAGAGGTGAAGGAAGGACTTATCAATCAAATAAATCTGTGCCGAGACAGAGGATTGAACCCCGGACCCCCAACACAGAAGCCCGACACCTTGCCCTTTTAATCTATTAATTCACCAAACAATATATTCTTCTTTCAGTTGAAACTTTTGACGAGGAGCGTTAATTTGGACAGTTTGGGAATAAATATATCGATATTTGGCCAATGTTGGCTACTTTAAATGTATTTGGTTCTATCTTCTAAAGAATATTCCCGTGCGGCCCGACTATACGTATAATTGACGAGGCAGTTTGTTTCTATCTACTCTGGATTTATTGTCTGGTCTACCCTCACTTTCCTCGCCAACCACACTCACGTCAGTCAGTGACGTGTTCGTTAAGCTAGATGTTTGTTAGTTAAGCCTCCCGTTGGCCCTAAAGGTACGGACTCGTCACTTTTGCATGACAATAGTGGGCCGAGTCTTATTTAATTAGTCGGACGTTTGGAACACCATGACGTTCAAACTTCAGTTGTAGGATAGTCGTTACAGAGTACCAGTTATTCATATTTCATTTAGATAAAATAAGTTATTTTTATCTTGGACCAATGGCGGTTTGATTATAGCTTGCTTCATTATGTTTACCGACAGTTTGGTTGAAAGAATAGTCTATTATTTCAGACCGATGACGGTTTGATTATAACTAGTTTCATTGTGCTTACAGACAGTTTGGTTGAAAGAATAGGTTTTTATTTCGGACCAATGATGGTTTGATTATAAATAATTTCATTGTGTTTACAGACAGTTTAGTTGAAAGAATAGGTTTTTATTTCAGACCATTGCCGGTTAAATTAAGACTAGCTCAATTTATATTTACCAACAGTTTGTAGGCACTTGGATAAAGGCTTCAGTGTTGTCTTGTCTGATCTACAAGTGACAGAAATGTTGTTGTTAGAAGACCCGCCGGGAGAATTACAGGCCATGTTTACTAAGTGGTTTTCCACTTTCTTTTATTTCCATCCAAATTAGGGTGGATTTCCCATCAACTATAGCTCACTCTCCTCAAACCAATGCGTGACAATATGAAGATAGTCCGGATAAGAAGCAATACGTACGTAGCCGGTGAAAATTAAGAACAGAGTTTAATCAAGATTAAGTTATTTGTTGTATCAATTTTCTATCTATACCAAGCTGAAAATCATTTCCTGATAGGTCCTTAACAAAAATTATCACCTCATTTTTGGATATATTTTAGGAAGCTCCACTCTGTTTGTCGACACATTCAAATTGCTTAGTGCAACCCAGTCTGCAATGGCATATATGTTGATTTGTATGCTATTTAATTATAGTATTATGATTTTACAGTGAATTTGAATCTTTCAAATTATACTAAATACTAGCTGACCCGGCAAACGTAATTTTTAAGTAATTTCTAGTTATTAATAAAATAGGAATGATTAATAGTTAATATGAGAATTACACTGAGATAGCAAAATAATAATTGTCAACGTTACTACTACACTTGATGCATAAACAATAATGATGGCCGACAACTGTGTAGGGAGTGAGAGAAGTCTTATTGTGTGAGAGAAACAGGAGACCGGCTTCGTTCTCATCCCTACTCCGTGCTGTTTACTGGGTCAGAAGTGACACCTGTAGACAACTGGCGGGGATAACTAATTAAATGACGATTGATCAGTTATCGACCGGGTAAAAATTTAGGGTTGTATGTATTTTTTAATGCGACATAATAAAAAAAATAAAGATATTAAAAAAATGTCTAAAAATTATAGAAAAATGTTAAGGGTGGACAACCCTTATCACTAAGGGGTGTGAAAAATAGATGTTGGCCGATTCTCAGACCTACTCAATATGCTCACAAAATGTCATGAGAATCGGTCAAGCCATTTCGGAGGAGTACGGGAACGAACATTGTGACACGAGAATTTTATATATAAGATTATATATACAACACAAACCAATGAAGAGAATTCTATAACTAATGTGCTGAAGAAAATACAAACACATCAAGGTGATAAACAATACAAAGTAGATACATTGAAAAACTTAACCTACATTTTCACTAAAGTTTTAAATAAGCCTAAAAATCTCAGCTGGAAGAGCGTTCGACTTAAGATCTAAATGCTCCTGGTTCATTACCGGTTTCGGAAATAGTTATTTTATCTGTCATATTTTATGAACATTCGAAGGTGATTCCACCTTTAAAAATTAAAACGTAGATTATTAGATATCTATAAATGTAAGTGACTAACAATATCGATATGAATATTAATGATTAATAATAATAATAATAATAAACTATTCAATAAAAGTGTCGAAATAAATAAACAACGAAAACAATTTTACATTGTTAAATGAGATGAAACATCATGAATTTTACAAATTTTAAATAAATTTTAAAATAATTGATAAAGTAATTTGGAAGTAATTCCTTATTCTGTTGTGGTGGGTTATTAATATAAAATTATTAATAGCCATATTACTATTATTAAAATAAGGCACTCGAACTCAGGTCCCTTAGGTTAAAAGCCTAATGCTCTATGTCAGAGGTATTTGGGCTTGTGATCTATTATATTTTTCAAATTCTTGTCACTAGTCTTGGAATATTATAAATATTAACCTGTGAGAGCTTGTTGATAATGGAAGGCTAAAATTGCATTTTAATCTTTCTCTTGAGGTGAACGAATACATAAATATACACAAATACCTAATTACCCCTTCTCCTTACGGGGTTGGGATGATATTGTGCTTTCATGTCAAAAATCAACCAATGCGTACTCAATCCGTCATTACTATTTTTTCCCCATTTCCATATCTTTCCATACTCCTCTCGCTTCTACAGAATCCATACACCGAGTCATACATACTTAGGCTAAATGTTGTTTCATTCTTAAAACTATTGATGTTTCTCCTTTTCTCATTTCCATCTGTAACATTTAGCCAGGTCTTACATGGCATACTCTTTCTTTTTGATCCACATCATTTTCTTTATCCTTCGTCACTCGATCACACTCATGTTTTCAACTGTAACGATGTTCCAAACAACAAATATTTAAAACCAACAACCCGGTAATATGGAGGCTTTTCACTCACCAAGGCTCACCAACTCTCACCGAGTTTCACCAAGTCTGATCGAGACCTCTCCCCGTCGAATGGGACGCACATGCACGCAACAACACATCCACTCCCGTGGCTTGGATAAAGAAGACTGACTGAGACGCGAACCAAATCAGCGCCTCGCCCAGCCCCTAAACAATCCAGTTGTCAACTTGACTTCGCGAACATCCGCCCCTGGAATGTTCGAGCTTGGCCTAGTAATTACTGGGATGTCCGCGATACGCCCAGAGCGCTAGTCTTCACCCTTCTTTTTGTTCCATGTGTTTCCCTTCCTCTCCCCCTCTACTGAGAACTTCTAAGACCTGTTTATGCTATATAACAGCAGGTGTCATTTTGTATGGTACTCATTGTATCACTGGCTCTTACCAGGTGAGGGCGCTTGGTTATAACTAATATTTGGGGATATTAATCAAAATTCTCTTTGGCTTTAAATATGGGAGGAATATTATTCTAAATTACTGTTTGGCGCTTCTTTTCATGTTTATGAATGGGGACTTTAATTTGATTTGGCGTGGGTGAACCACGGTTTCATAATAGTAACTTTCTAGGGGAATTCATGTTTGACTTAGTACGTCTTATTAACTGTAGGTGCGCCCGAGCCTTTATCTTAGCGGATCTTAGTAATCGTTTAATATTATCTTGGGTATTTTTAGACGATATAAGTTCACTTAGTAATGAAGGTATTTTATATGGAATTGTTAGATTAGGTTATCATGAGCGCAACGGGAGTTTGCGGAACTTATTGTACACTTATAAGACTTGTTTGTAATATTAGGTTATGCTTCGTAACTTAGGTTTAGCACTCAACGGCCATTCTTGGGATCTCTGTTTAAAATATTCGGCCGCCAAATCATGTATATTTTTATAGTAATGTAAAGCTAAATTTTATGAGCACTTTTTCTTATATAATTAATTTATACTTCGTTAATGCTGTGGGCAATTAAAACTAAACATGTCAGACATCTTGTGTTTATGGATGTAAGCGCGCCCTTGGGCGGTAAATTTGAATCTAGACATCTAACTTTCACTCTATCGTTCCCTCTGTGGGGCGATTAATATTTTGTAAGACATAGTGGCTCAGTCAATATTTTGCCAGACTAAGCGTAGGCTCATTAATCCTTTAATGTGCTGTTGTATTACTATATCTTTGTAATTAAACTAACTGAAATAAAAAACTATGTTTCTCTTGAGACCTCATGGTTGTTTTTTGGGCACGCTTCCTGGGCTCAATGTGGGCGTCACACAAAATGAAAAAACAACCTAAGACGTTTCTTTCTTATTGACCTATTGGATACTCTTTCAATCCGCACTCCTTCAGTAGCCATTCATCCATATAGGTTTTTCAACATTCATTTCTTAGATATCTCATTCCAACCCCATTCACCCTGTTCTTGTGTTTCTACTAACAAAGCCACGCTTCACATTCATGGAACAATGTTGTATTTAACACACCTTTCTATGCTCTACCGGCATCTTTACATCTTTACTTCATTATTTTCATTAGTCCACATTATATACAACTACTCTGTGGGAAGCATTAATTCACCCATTTGTCAATTTCATCGGCTATCCTTTCATTTTTACAAAACATTATATCATAATCCTCTAAGTACTAGTTAATTTATTTGAAATCCATCCTTCTCTTACTTTGTCTTGGATAAGACCGTTTGTAAGTCGGGAATACCCAGAAAACAGACAGTTAAACGTTCTAATATCAAACCAAATATTTCCTGTGCGACAGGATTATTTTTACATAATATACAAAGTTTAAATAAAATATTGTAATGCCGACAAAATATAACTCACGATTTTAATAATAAATGCCATTTTTTATGATCATGATCAAAATAAAAAGTTGCTTCTACCAATCCTTCTGCATGAAGGTGTCTACTTAGTTAGCTAAAGACTAATACATCAGAAGTTTTAAGATTTTCTTCTAATTTATATATGAAAGACACATGGGAAAAGGGGGAAGTCACATTACACACGTTTTTATATTATATTTTTATGCAAAGGTTTTTTTAAGTTAGCGTTTTCATTCTTAACACTTACAATCATTATGATTAAAGCTTTCAACTATTGCTTCAAAATTACTAAGACTGAAATATTAATCAGAACATTTTGTTTAGAGATATATTTTCGTCTTTTTTTTTTAGTTATTTACAAAATGTATGTGCTTAGTTAGTAATATTTAAGATGCTTTATGTATAATTGAAGATCTAGTTTATAACAATCTCTTCTATCTTAACTTATATTTCTATTTTAAATTACATTCATGGGAATGGTATTGTTTTCATTAGTGCAATGTGCGATAGTATTATTTCATTAAAGGTGGTAAGTGGCTTGGCACTTAACACCATTCAAAGATTTATAATTTAGTTTTATCATAAAGTCCTTTGTATAACACATTTTGAACTATATAATATCTGTTTTTACAATGAGTTTCTTCATAAATATTGAATAAATATTTAAGATTTGTATGTGACATAACAGTCAAATAAACAGATTTATTTTAATAACTCTCTTCTTAAATTTTCGAACTTAGAACCTTTTATACGTACACTCTTCAAATGTTGACGTTTCATAGCCCCCTGACACCGAAAAAAAAAAGGATTTTGCGATGCTATCCGTCTGTTTGTACATATCTTGGACTTGAGCCAAAACAATTTTACCGATCGGATTAAAGCTTTGTATCTAGGGTTCTCATAAGTTATATTCAAGGTGATTTTGGAATCATCAAATCCTAAAGTTAATAATAGTTTACTGAAGTGCAAAAATAAAAAGATAGATTTTCACAAAATCCGAATTAACGATTCTTGTTAAATTTTATATCCAGGCATTGTTTAACAATACAAACAGAATTGAAATTCTTTTTAACCCATGAAAATGACTTTAATGTCACTTCCACCTCTGACAAAACATGTATTAATCACAACTTGTGAATGTGGGGAATGCCAAGCCTCCACCGTGGTTCGGGTTCCACTTCAATTGTTTCTGTAACAGTGCTATAATTTCATTTGTGCTCTTTGGTTGAGTGTTTCTCCAACAGTGGATATTATTTCATTTCACAAATTGCGTGAGCTTATAATAAATATTTATATTTTAAAATCAAAGAGAAGTGTGGTGCATCTTGCCATTTATTTTAAATTAATCTAAATATGACAGAGACCTATTAACCATAATCTAAAGTGCATGAAATAGTTATCATGATTGCGTAACAAATAGCTGCACTAACTCAATTTATATTGAAATTTGACTATTAATCTGTTTTTCCAGTACTATTCATATATAAATATTTATATATTACATCGCTGCGACATGAAGTTAATAGAGTATATAAACGACATTACATTTATAAAACAAATATATATATATATATATAAACATCCATGAAAACTACAAAAGAATAGAACATTACCATGGTTCTATTTCAATAGAAAGAAACTTATTTTACAATTGTAAAAGGCCCTAAAACAATTTACATATATTTATACGCCAATTCAAGTGATCTGCATCTATAAATTTTGATTAAAAAATATCATTACCTATTAAATAATACTAATATCAAAGTAAAATGATATTAATTTTGACCGGAAAAATATATTTGTTTGTAATTGATTCAAGTTCCTTTCTTCTAAAATCCTACTATAGAGCTACACCTACCATCCACAATTATGTATAGCTATTTCCATACGATTATAAATGTATGAAATAATAATCCCCTGGAAACATTTTTAGTTACTAATTCTAAAATGTTATGTAATCCTATACATGATTAAATGTATAGCGGTTTAATTTCTGCATGAAGGTCCTATCTCGTTGGTACACCAAAGTTTTCACTAGGTTCTTGAAAGAGTTGATTAAATAAATTATATTTAGAAGTTTCTCTTAGATGACACTGATTCTGTCCTGAAGTTAGCCCAAGCATAAAGAAACATCGCAGATTCTCGAGACCAAATCATATCAGCTCCAGGAAATCACATACAGTTTCATTCAAGCTGTGAATTTAATTAACAGTCCAATTTTCACAAGAAGAACTATATCTGACAGATAGAAAAGGTTTTTTGAGCACTATGTTTTACTACCAGTTTGGATTGTATGCCTATGTACTAATTATACTAATGGTTTTAGGGATTATGAAGGCTATATTTAGAGTAAGTGCGTGGACGGAGAGTGGAAAACCATTTTGGAATCCCCCAGTACCTGGGACCGTGATTCGAACCTCAATCTCTCCGTCATGGGCACCGAAACGGGTCTAAAAATGTTCCAAGATCTAATTTCACGTATGCAAACATCTAGTAATGTAATCTTCAGCTGTCACTTTTGATATAAAATAGCAAGACATATATAATAACACTAACATAACTTATGGTAAGATGTTATCAATATTAACCACAAAAAAAAATGTATTTCCTCTTACCGCAATCGTTCTAAATTTATATAATGCCTACTGAGATAAGTGTTCCAGATTAGATTATTTCCATTGATGGAAAATTTATAATTGATTGCAATATGATGTATTCCTTCACAGTCCAATCACGCCCAGGAGACTGGATTTTAAGTTTATCTTCAAAGTCGTGTGTTAATATAATTGGTTAATTCAGAAATAATTTTATTTAATCAAAATAGGACGACCATATCTAAAATACAAGAGTATTTTTTACTTTACTATATAAAGATAAGGTATTGTAGTCAGGAAATATTTTGACTTCGATATTATGATGAATCTTTAAGTTTCATACATCCCTGAACCCAAAAAATTGGACTTAAAACAATAATTATGTCTGTTTGTCCCTGGGTATTGACCTGAAATGATTTGATAGTTTTGTTGAAACTTGATATTTAGATTGTATAGGCCTATACCTCAGGATTTTTTCTATTTTAACCCAAGTTTTCAAATTAAGGGTAGTTTAATGATGATTTTTTTAACTCGAAATTATAAGAATGTGGCTTCAACTTTATTTTGTTTAAAATGAATATATAGGGAGTGTTTGAACTGAAAAAAGAATACTATACACTTATTATTCCTGAAAAAAAAATCGTTTAAGGGTAATTTACTGACGAATACATTTCGAAAAATTTTAAATTACTCGAAAATAAATAGAAGTATTTTGCTCAAAATCTGTATTATGAGACTATTTTACATGGTAAATTATAATTATATTAATTTATCTCAAATAAATTAATTTAAGAGTAGTTTATTTACGAAAAAATTTTGAGAATTTTAAATTTTTCAACAATGGTCTAAGAGGTTCAGTTAAAAATGTATATCTGGGAATCTTTTTAATGATAGATGAATACATATTTTTATAAATTTGAATAATTTATGTTTGCTTACAAATACCTATCAAATTTTTAAATTATTTTTTAATGCTTGAACCTCTTTTTTGTGAAAGGGGGTTATTGTTATATACAAGATAACGGAGTTTTTTTTTTAGGAAAACTTACTTATGGGTAGTTTATTGAAAATATATTTTGGATAATTTTGTTTCAAGCTATAGTACAATCAAAGTATCTTATCGATACTTTAATCATTTCTAGTATTCAAATAAAAGTATAAATAACCGTACTTTTTATTTTTAGCACCGCGTCTTACCACCCGTTCGGTCTAAACATCTGTGTACTAACTACGTTAATGTATTAGGGACGAGGAACTTAGCGGTGGTTTACCCTCATTTTTGTGGAGGGAGATCGGAAGATTATTTTGGAAAAGCTTTCCTCAGTACACCCGACTGGGATTCTAACTCCGATCTTCCCGTCATCGGCAGATTAGTCTATTGAGAGAGTGATGCCATAGACCATGTGACCACTGAAGCCGGCAATAACCATACTTGTATCGAAAGAAAATTATCAATAACAATAAGTATCGGTGACAAATCAAACAAGCAGAAAACGTTATACAAATGTAATATTTTAAGTTTTTTTTGTACTTTAATGTTGATGGTTTTTCCTATATTCTTGGAATATAAGTACTTTTATAGTAAAAATAAACAATAATGATTTTTAATTTTTATATAACTATACCTATATCGTGTATTTACATCATTATATGAGAGTTATATACTAATTATGCTATAATTTAGACTCTAGAGCCTAGTTATGTGTCTGACTCAATTCTTGGCGAGGCAGCAGAAATTCTAATCAAGCTATCAAAGTGTGAGATTAGAAACATTTAATTGCTAAAACATATACATAAACAAATTTAATGGCAGCGCAGCGTGTACCACACAAACTTTTGCGCTCGTTTGCCTAGTAATAGAGACAGTTACTTACAAATTCTAAGATATGTGAAATGAAATAATATAAGTTGTTGTAGAAACCAAAAAACATAAATGAAATAATCTAATCTGTTACAGAAAAAGTAACATCTCTTTCCAACAAAGATCATCACAATCAACTGCCCATTTATTTCCTCGATTATAATTTTAAAAATATATTTGACAAAAGCTCAGAAACTATTTGTTTTATATAAATATTTTTCAAATAAGTCTTTTATATACTATTATGTACAATAATTTTGCAATGATAAGCTATTTATTAGCTCAAAGAGCTGCGGAGATATGATAAAAAGTAAAAATTTACGCAAATTTAAAGTACCTTAAAAGTAATTTCATGGGAAATATAGTTTCAGCTCTAGTCCTAGTAACAGATGGACAGACCAAACTGAGAGTATTGTAAAAATATCTTTTTTTGAGCTCGGGGGTCATGAAACGACTACAATCATCAAAATATCGAGTTTGATATTTTTGACGATTAAAATTATTTCTTTACTCGAGGTGTGAGAGATACTAGAATGTAAATCCACCCTCAGTAAGACCATATGGGACTCATACCTAGAACTACCCCTCTTCGGTAAACTAGACTATATTATGAACTTGGCATTTAGTCTACGTGATTACATTTGAGGGTTTTAAACTAAATTCCTTGTGATTTATTATAAGTATCCACATCCCCACTTCAGTGACGGAATGGTCTAAGGCGTCACTCTCGTGTTAGTATGGCCTGCTGATGACGGGGAGATCGGAATTATAATACCGGTGAGGTCAGTTGAGGGTGAATTTATCAAATGGTTTTCCACTCTCCTTACATACAATTGGGGCTAGATTACCTATAAAATGCTTCCCTCACCATCCCTACCCTATTAGAGTAATTACCACATATACGTATACATTGAACAGGAATTAACACGCGGTGATTAAAAAAACTGCCCAGATATTTACTTCTCAATCGAACAAAATAATGTATTAGAAACTTATCCTTCAAGGGGAAATTATAACCACAGTCGATTATTTCACTAAATAATGGACGGGATTTTTTTCTTTCAGGTTTCATTTCTTTAAGGTAATTTACTTGCACTTTCTGAAACTCTGAGTATATCAGTACATGACTTATGAAATTAAAATCTAGAATAAACGCAAAATTCAGCCCCCAGCTGTAAATTCATCACTGTGAAAGGAGAAACCCATGATAAATTTTTCGGCCATGTCAAGAATCGAGCACGGAACCCTTAGTCAGTAGACAGAAACGCTAATGACTAGGCTAAGGTGTCGGACACAGACGGGAATAGTCCAAGACAATAATATATCGTGTGAGCCTGCCGCCTCCCCGATTGGTATGTCCGAACGAAAAAAAAGTGCTTGCCACATTTCAATTGCTACCGCGGCGGGAATCCCACACTAACATGTCTAATTACTACACCAAGTTCATATTCCTTTCATTGTTTTGGGAATTCGCCACGCGACAAAGATAATAACAATCTTCCCAAACAGGTCGGCCGCCCAAGAATAAAGACACAGCGTGTGTAGCAATAATTAACATCAACATATTTTGTCATCCCTCATCTTCACCTCCACAAAACAAAATAAAATTAAAACACAGTAGGAATGGAAGGAGTGCCAGCAGTGGTAATTAAGAAAGTGTCTCAACCAGTAGACAGATGAATACATTCTCTATTTATGCCGAAGGGGAGGGGGGGGGACTATTATTCACACGACAACGTATGTGACCTCATGGTTCAATAAAGATTACAGACCGATAAGATGGGTGGATATGGGGGAGAGGGGTGGGGGGAGGGGGGGGATGGACGGGTGTCGGAGAGAGAGGAAAGGTTGGTGAGAGGGATGGGGGAAAACACATTACACGCGCTGTATAGATTATTCTCGTCCTTTATCGATCGTAAACGCTGGTGGCAATAAAGGTGTGCGATATGGTTAGAGGCGAGAAGAGGGGGAAATATCTGTGTAAATTGTATTTTGTTTGTTTTTTTCAATGATGAAAGTGAGTTCACGCTAGTTTCCCAACGGGGATATAACTTTTTTTTTCCAAACGCGGCAGTAATCAGAAGTTCTTCAATTTTTCAGTTATTGATCCTAGCAAGCTTTAAGTTTAATTTGTATATGTGAATAAAGTCATTACTGGTACCAGGAGCAAGGCCATAGTTAGGGGAGTTTTGGGGGTCCAACTCCCCCCCAAATTTAATGAAAAAAATATATATGACTTTATTTATGGTTCAAACAATATCAAAATTAAGGCACAATTACAAATTAGGAGGCTCTGTTACTGTAAAAAGCACTTCAGAGAGCTTCTAGAGGGGTTTAGTATCTAGAATTTGTTCTAGCCTTAGACAGTTATGGTGTTATGTTACCATAAAAAAAACTCAAATAAGTTCTATAAGTGTTTATTATTTAGAATTTTTTTGTAGCCTTAGGCAGTTATGGTGTCATGTTGCCATAAAAAATCCACCTCAAATAGCTCCATGAGGTGTTTAGTATTTAAATTATTTTCCAAACTTAGGCAGCTATGGTGCCATGTTGCCATGAAAAACCACCTTAAATAGCTTCTAGAGGGGTTTAGTATCTAGAATTTATTCTAGCCATAGGCAGTTATGATGTTATGCTGCCATAAAAACACCTCGAATAGCTTCGAGTGGTGTTTAATGTTTAGAATTTTTTCTAGCCTTAGGCAGTAATCATGTCATGTTTCCATAAAAAAAACTCAAATAGCTTCGAGAGGTGTTTAATATGTAGAATTTTTTTCTAGACTTAGCCAGTTATTATGTTATGTTGCCATAAAAAATACTGCTGATAGCTTCAAGAACTATTTCTCATTTAGATTTTTTTTTCCAGCCTCCGGAAATTGGGGGATGTGCTCACCAACCCCCAACCCTCTGGCTGGCTACGGCCTTGACCAGGAGGTACGTGGACAAAGGCGTTGGTCTAATTTTGATGGCGATTGGAAGACAGGTATTTTAATACTGATTAGGTGTGATGAGGTGACTTTTCCTAATTATTCTCCTCTTCTTCACGCACATTTGGATAGACGTCTTCTTAATTCTACCTTCTTTATAAATACCCCATAGTTGTGTGAATTTGCGGCAAGACTTGAAGTATAGGAAAAAAACTATGGTGTGAATAATGTTTTAATGACTAGTGTACATTAATGTTAATCATCCCAAGTAAAATACTAATATAATTTATATGATAATTAATTTAAATACCGCAACAACTTAAACGATTGTTTAGGAAATCTATGCCTCCTCCAAATGTTGGACTTTGTTATTGTTATACTGTTTAATCACGCCTCTACACCTGATAATAGAACACAACTTATATGTGTACGCACCTTAACATACCATGCGAGAAGTCTAGAACTTTTCCATAAAAAAATTAAAGTCCAATTTTTGGCCAAACCCATTTGTCAATAGTGCTGATCATGTTCCCAATCAAAACTAGTTTTTATATTTCAAATAATAAATAAAATTGTGTACAGATATAACCAGGACTGAGGTAAAAAAAAAAAAAAAAA
>CABFVX010000414.1:140662-153980 GCA_902151425.1 Timema shepardi
AAAAAAAAAAAAAAAAATAATGTACAGTACAGACGTCACCAGGACTGAGGTAAAAAAAATCAAAATTAATTAATTAATTAATTTGGTATCCAGTTGGAGCGCAATTTCAGCTTATGAATCACAATATGTATTGGTGGACTTAGGTTGTTTCTGAAGTGAGTGATATCTTATTGACTTGTAGTCATTGTGACGGGTCGCGCCACCAAATGTGTGGTCACCACAGAAGTGAGTTATTAAGGGGATAACGCACTGACAAGTGAGTGAAATGGTTGATGTCTGGTGGTTCCCGCTGGTACCAACTACAGCCGTGATGTGAGTATAGTGGCGGGTCCATACAGAATACGGAAACAAAACTTAAATTTGTGTTTTAAAGTTTAACTAGTTACTTCCGAATAATATCCTATAAATACAAATTTAAACTTAAAAATAAATTTTAATTTGGTCTAAGTTAGTACAACACAACTTTAGGAGTTTCAATTGTTTTGTTATCAATATTTGAAATGATAAGAGTACATAGAATCAGACTAGCACTATAATGGATTGCTAATGGTCACGAGAAGGTTTAAGTTTGAATTCTGGCCATTATACTAATGATGGTTTAGTCTACACGCCAATGGAGGAGGAGGTATGCTTCCTTTCTCTTTTCTACTCTGTTGGTGTAAATATTCATAGCCTGGACAAGTAAAACGCTGCGACTTCAACTTGGCCCAAGAAAAAGTCGCATCTCACTTACTTTCTAGTTGTTTGCAAGTCGGACCCATGCTTTTAGTACAAACCTCTCACGCCAGAGTGACAAACGCGATCTGGATCCAACTGGTCTGTAACTGATTGCGACTCAACTAACTGGACGTGCCAGTTTCAAAACAACTGTGGTAAGATATTTTAATGTTGTAGTGTTTTTTATTCTATTTTTAAATATCTTTAGGCAAATATTGTCATGGTAAAAGTTATTAGTAGGCTAAAAGTAACCAACAAGACTTTTGTATTACGTTTGCCGAAGCAGTAGAGAAATTTCCTTTTTTTTTACAAATATTAAAATTACTTTACTGTTGTCTATTCCCCTCTCTTTCGGTAGTATAAATACTCGTAAATTTTTGTTAATACTTATAAATGAATGAATTCACTATTTTCTTATTATTTCTCTTACGTTTTTGATATAGACCAGTGGTTCCCAAACTTTTTTTGAGTCACCACCCCCTTGGTTCCAAAAACTTATGCTCAGTGCCCCCTATCCTTTACTATAAAAAATCAATATTCATAATAGTAGTTTTCAACGACCCACTATGAATAAAATAGCAATAAAATTCAAGGATAGAACAATTATTAATTGAATGTGTATTCAAAATTAAAATAGGTTTTTTAGTGTATTTAATTAAACATAATTGATAAGCATGATTCAGTGATAAGCTTTTAAAAGTTATTAAATACTACATATTATTATATATCACATTTAGTAACTAGGTAGAGTACATTACTATTCTGTAAATTCTTAATGCGATGGATGAGCTTGATGAAATGATACTAGTTCTCCAATGTCTGGCTTAATGTCACTTAACATGAGTCTTAAATCACCACGCTTAGTAATCTGGAGTCGATTTCTTTGCTTGGAGCAAAGTAGGCTGACCACACTAAAACCACGTTCCACCAAATATGATGTTGGAAATGCAATCAGGAGTCTCTTAACCACTCTCCATAATGCAGGATAGCGATAAGGAATTTCCTTCTGTAACCAAAACTCTTGGTACGATTTCTTGGACTTTGGTTTAAGCTCAATGTTATTTTGTAGCTCAATTAGTTCTTCCTCCAATGCTCCAACTTCTTCAATATCTGAAAATGGACTTAATACTCAGTCTGGAATTTCCAGCATACCAAGATCTTTGAATCGATCAGACATATCTTCATGCAGCATATTCAAATGATCACAAACAACTTGCAGTTTATCATCTTGTATCCCGACCTTCTTTTCTAGCTCAGACAAGCTAGGAATTTGGTATAGCTCACGACGGCCTATATTGTGCTTCATTATATTTAATGTTGCAATAAATGTAGATACGACAGATTTGGCTTTAATAAGATTTTTGTCGTTATCTTGCAACTGCAAATTTATTTAATTGAACTTTGCAAATAGCTCAGCCAAATGAGCAATGTCATGTTTGATTTATTTGAGTTCATTACAGAGCAAAGCGTTCGTGTCTTCAAAATATTACACAACAGTGTCAAAAAGGTTGTAAAAGCGTATAAAACTGTTTCTTTTAGATAGCCAATGAACTTCAGCGTGAAGCAACAAACGCTCAAAGTCTTCATTCTCAGCACAGAACTCCCGGAATAGTCGATTATTGAGAGCATGTGCTTTAATCTTACTCACTGCAGTAATAACAGTGTGTAATTAATTGTTTAGTCATCCACTGAGATTTTTTGCAACCAGATGTTGGCGATGAATGACACAGGGAATGATAATGATATGTGGCACTGAATTTTTCAAGTAAGTAACACACCCACGGTAGCGATCAGTCATTGATGGTGCTCCATCAGTTGCACAAGCAAGTATGTTAGTAAGTGGAATTTCCTTTTCTTTGAAAAACTCCTCAACAACATGAAATATTGACTCTCCTTTAGTATCGGTTTTTAGTTGCCTTGCAACTAACAACTCTTAGCCAAATTCTCGTCTTTTATAAAACGCACATAAGCGAGAAGTAAAGATTCATTTCCTAGCAAAGTTGACTCGTCCAGCTGTAATGCAACTTCTGATGTCCTTAATGTGTAGCACAGTTGGTCTTCCACATTCTCAGCCATTTCATCTATGCGTCTTTGCACTGAAATGTTGCTGAGAGGAATCATCTTAATTATATCATGTGGTGACTGGTGCAAAACAGTATTCAGAACCTCACTAACCACTGGAAGTATTAGTTCTTCATCAATTGTATGGGGCTTTCCAGACTTAGCAATCAACATTGAAATGTTGTATGATGAAAGCAAAACATCCGTTTATTGTTGTGAATTATTGCGAATCATGTTTAACAATGTTGGCCACTTTAGAAAATTTTCACGAAGTGATTGAAAAAAGTTTAGTTCTATTTACCTTGTCAAGATGTGCCTTGTTTAAATGTTCAATGAGTCTGTAAGGCTTCATGGCCTCGTTAGAAAATACCTTTTTACATAACAAGCACATTGACAGCTGCTAGTTTGTTGATGCAGGTATAAATCCATACTTAAGATATTCCAAACTATACTGTCTACATTTTTTTTTTCTGTTTCTGCCATTTTTAATCTAAAAAAATTGACTTTAGGCCTATATTTAAAAAAGGGGTTTTCTATTGTTTCCTTCAGAAATTTACTACCATAACATTAAACTTTGTTTCAATAATATATGTATGAATAATTATTAACGCGAAAAAAAATATTAATTCAGAGCTACATATATTTTCGTTTTGTGTTTACCGTTTTAAAAGGATTTTGCTGCACAATTATTTATGTACACATTTTGTAAGTGGATAGTGAATCAAATTTTGAGCTCTAAATTAGGCACAGGTACTGAATTTAATTTTAATTATTTTATATCCCCATATAACCTCCATTAAAACTTTTAATATTGGGTAGGCTGCAACAAAAATAACACGTCTGTAGCTTCTAATCACGATTGATAATCAACGTGTTGAATAATTGAGAACACAGGAAAATAAATATCACATTCAACACTATTTTGTTCAGGACTTAACAGTAAAATCTTAAGGAGACAACAAAGAAACAAGAACACAGCACGACACTTTCTCAAAATGAGATATACTGGTCCGAATAGCTCTGATGACTTGACCTCAAGAAGGGAGGGAAAACGTGTAGTCTCGGGGAAGGGGTGAGAATGCATGACGTGGCCTAGAGAATGGAGGGTTTACGTGCAACATGACGTTGGAAAGGGAGGAGGAAACTTGAAGCAAGGAAGGTATTTTTCTGGTTAGTCAAATATAAATAAGCAACACACTCGGAAAATACCAGCTTGAATGCCCCTCTACCAACCTTTTGCATCTTAGCGCCCCCTTACTGTCTCCTTGCCACTTAGCGCCCCCCTGTGCAATCCCACAGCTCACTTTGGGAACCACGTGGGCAGGTAGAAATGCCTCGTCGCCTTTTGGGAGTAAAAATAATATTTCACTTAGTTTATTTAATTATAATTCTTCCTCAGAGTTCAAAACAGATTAGTGAAAGAAGAAAGACGAAAGACTTGTCGCTCAAGACCGGGATGATTAATTCACCAGTAAAAGTGACAGCTTTGCCATTCTTTTGGCTTATATTTCACAACAGCCCACTGGTTTGATACACAACCAATCTTCTTACAAATTTAGACAGTGATCGAGTTGTGTAAAAGAAGTAAGAAAACTACTATTTCAAGTCGCTTGTAATGCTGCTCTTGTATATTAAATCGTGATTTACATTCCTGTACATAACATAATAAGGTACTTATAACTTTATTTTTTAGATTTGTGCTGGGTTAGTAGGAATTAACCCTCACACTCAATTATCTCAACCTCTAACAAAGAAAATATCGAGTCTACAAGAACAGTGTGTGGGGTTTGACTTACCATGGCCACGCCGATGCGGTCGTTATTTTGGTTGATCGTTGTTTTTGGGTACATTTAACTCTACTGGAATGGTAACTCCCGGCAAAATATTTAAATAAATAGTTTCAAGTTTGGCTAACTCGTCACCTGCTCTCCACGCATGCTTCTAGACCCCTCCAGGTATCCACCTCTCCGAGCGCTGTTGCTCTGTGACGTGATTGGTCGATTTCCCTTCTCTTCCTTTCCAAGTCAGGTGTCAGTCAGGGAGTCTATTTAACATGATGTGTCGTATAAAATAGGCACATGACTATATTCACTACCCTGCAGTGCATATTAAAAACTTTGTTTTTCTTCGTTAACAACTAGCTACAAGAGGTTTTTATTAAACAGGATGCAATGGCGTCGGACTCAACCGTGACCAGGATCAGCGCCAGGTAGCACCCTACTACGTGGAGGATAAACAACCAGGGAACTTCATGGTCTGACTACTCAACTTAAAGAGATGGTCCGTTAATTTGTGTACATGTCTTATAATCCCACAAGGGATTTTAGGGTATTATCCAAAAGTCAATTTCTGACAGTTATTCGCTAACCTAAGCCAAGCACTTGGCGTAGCTCTACTGTGTAGTAATTTGTGTGTCTGACTTGGCAGGGTAGCAATCTGTCGCTTAATGACATTGATATGTTTATTTCTATGTTAGATAATTATTAATATTTAATTGCTCTTAGTGTCTAATTATACCTCTAGCTTAACTGCGGGTCATTTGGTCCCCCCCAAACAAAACCTATTTATTATGGCAGTGTACGACTTGTTGGTCTGGCCATAGAGAAAGGGATAACATTTTTATATGGTCTGGCTTGACCTGTTGTGTTACGATTCGCTTCAACAGCTGGCTAATGTGGTTAGGATGAACAGTTAGCTGTATTTGGTGTGAGCACCTTACTAGCTTTAGGATGCCCTACTAATCTGAGTTAGGCATTAGGTAATTGTCGCCTAGCGACTCCTTGTATCTTATCATTTTGTGTGTTCAGCCTAGCAGCTCCCAAGATGTTCTTTGGCAACTTGAGACACTCGGGTCCGTATGCAAGGACGATGCTGAGTACAGCCAGAGTACAGGTCTCATACTAGTACGATCTATGACGCAATATCTTGAGTCTCGCCAGAGCCTGGTCCCGGGCTGGATCAGACTATACTCTGCCCGTACTCAGAGGATATTTCCACAACATGGCGCTGCGCGCATAGACGATCGAGACAGCTGTTTTCACGACAGGCCTCATGCTCTGCTAGTACTTAGCCTGTACTCTGGCCGTGCTCAGCATCGTCCTTGCATACGGGCCTCGGTCTCCCTTTTTACTAGGGGAATATCAACACCTAGAAACCAGGGGCGCCAGCTATTAGGTGTGCATGGCCTAATTAGGCCTTTGCCCGAGTCAATTGCCTCATGTTCTCCTTGTTTATGAACAATCCCAATTTAACTTGTTTGCCAAAAGTTTTCAAGAAAGGACTCTCAAGGTACTTGTAAATGTTGGTATTTAAAACCACTTAGATGGGTTCATTAAGATACTTCGAATGAAAGTGGAAGCGTTCTAGTGTATACTTTTCCATCAAGTTTTGATAGGGGGCATTTCCGTGAAGTTACTGTCTGGTCAGTTCAGTCCTAATTGGAGCCTATTTATCCCTAGTGTATGGGATATTATTAGTTGCCCCTGACCTAGGCGGCCTTGACGTTCTCGCAGTTGATAGACGAACTCATATGGGATAGAAACAATATAAAGGTAGTCGCCTAGTATCTGAACAGGTATATATTTGAGTTTACATTAGAGTTAATTGGATCGTTCACAGACTTATTCTAGCTATGAACTTACGAGTTTGTTTATTACGAGCATTTAGCTTAATAACATTAAAGTGAACCTATTGCAGTGCAGTAGCTGCCTGATTAAAACCTTTGAATATTTTATAGATGCCTAGTTCCCCTTTCTATACACAATTTTGACAGTCTGATTAAGTTAATTATATGTTTTCTAATATCATCTCATAAAGTTTCATTAATATATAGGCATCAACCCAATGAATCAGACAGCCTGTTGTTTGAGTGCTAGGTAACTCTCTAATTATTAGTATTGATAAAAAAAAGGGGCTATTTATGATCAGATTAATTAATAGTTCATTATAGCTTGCTTTCCCTACTACATGCTCGATGTTTATGTACAATGTTGTATACTCAGAGAATTCACCATGACACCCATCAAAGAGTAATTTCAATTGTATATAACCTATTATATGTTCAATAAAATATTATATGCTTTGTACTTGTTCTTTCAATCATTACACCCCCCACCCCTTAATGGAGGTTTGTTTCAGATTTGTATATAAATATTGAATTTTTTAGGTTAATTTTCCACAAACATCAAACTACTTGTTGTGGATTATTTTCATATCCACTAATTAATACTATAATGTGTTAGGAAAAAGAAAAGTATAATTTTAAAGAATTGTATCCGAATTAACGTGGAGAGTGAGTTAAAATCGACCATTCAGGAAAATATCCCCTCTATACACCAGACCGGGATTAGAACTCTAATCTACATGTCCTTGGCAGCCAATTCTATTGTTAGAGTGACGCCTTAGATCACTCGACCCTTTGTGTAGATTATTATTATTAGCACCAAGTCTTACTACCCGTTCGGGTTATACGCACTTATGCTAATGTGTAATGTTAGGGTGCTTGTGAGATGAAATGGAGGACCTTAAGTTTAACGTGTAATCCGAACCACGGTGGAGACCTGGCATTCCCCACATTCACAAGATGTCTTGTCAGAGGTGAAGGAAGGGTTTGGTAATCAGATAAATCTGTGCCGGGACCGAGGATTGAACCCCGGACCCCTAGCACAGAAGTCCGACACCATACCCCTAGACCACTTTGGGTAAATCACAGCCGGGCAGTAGCTTGAACTCTTTTAATCGTTTGTTTAAATATCTTATAAAGCCATGACTAAAAAAAATAGCCTTATCCAGTGGAGACGCGAACACAATAATCTCTCTAGTCTAGTCTAATTTACAGGTGATGGATAGGTCGGGGTTGGAATTCCAGTCATGTGCGCTGATATTTTTTTCATTCGATTATTTTTCACTCTTCATTCACACAAATGAGGGTATTATACCTCTGATTGTCCACTTTCTTCCCCTTTAGTGTAATTATTGTATTATTAGAGAATTCAGTCATTATTAATTAAAGGAAAAACTTGAAGCGCCTAAATGTGTAATAGTTGCATAATACTTACCTTTTACCTATTTTAAAGTTAAGTGGTGCTGAAATATTTTATTGTATAAGACGTTTAGCTATTGGTGGAACAATATTTTGATTTCTAGTTGGTGTAGTTAAAACTATTATATGACAACTAGATAACCTGTCTTTATCAATAATATTAGATAAGATGGTGTAGGTAAGCGTGACTTCTAAAATAACTTATTAGTTGTACCCACAAAATAGTTACGAAATATTATGCTTTTGTTTTGATTTGTTTAAATTTTTACATTTATTGATTATTTTGTATATCTCCAAATATTCCCTAACTTACGAAAATATATTACAATAGCTATCAATAAATGTGTGTGGATATAGTTTTTACATTAGTTAAATAAACAAATTATATTAATTATTTGTTGATGTATGATTAAAATAGCTTTAACTTTATATTTAACATCGAGTAAAATGTGTTAGTTTCAATATTTACGTGGAAAGCCTAAACAAGGGAAGCGGTGTTCAATATATTTTTATAACCTAATAAATTTGAAATAAAATATAAAGTTAGAAATAAGTTTAGGCAATGAATGTCTACTATAAAAGTACACCTGATGAAAGGTAAAAATGTCCACTATATGTGTACACCTGATGAAAGGTAACAATGTTCATTATGTGTGTACACCTGGTGAAAGGTAACAATGCCCACTACATGTATACACCTGATGAAAGGTAACAATGTCCACTACATGTGCACACCTGATGAAAGGTAACAATGTCCAATGTATGTGTATACCTGATGAAAGGTAACAATGTCCACTACATGTATACACCTGGTGAAATATAACAATGTCCACTATATGTATACACCTGATGAAAGGTAACAATGTCCACTACATGTGCACACCTGATGAAAGGTAACAATGCCCAATATATGTGTATACCTGGTGAAAGGTAACAATGTCCAATACATGTATACACCTGGTGGAATATAACAATGTCCACTATATGTATACACCTGATGAAAGGTAACAATGTCCACTACATGTGCACACCTGGTGAAATATAACAATGTCTACTATATGTGTACACCTGATGAAAGGTAACAATGTCCACTATATGTGTACAACTGATGAAAGGTAACAATGTCCACTATATGAGTACACCTGATTAAAGGTAACAATGCCCACTATATGTGTATGCAACTGATGAAGGAATGCTGGCCGCATGGTTCAAGGCAGTAATTCCTAACCTTTTTTTTAGCCTACTGCTCCCTTCTGAGAATTTGATGCTGTTACAGCCCCCACCTCCAAGTTAAATATAATATGCATACTGAAATCAATGATAATAACCTTGCATAAATATTATATTGCCAACTGGTCAATATTTCCTTGTCTGAAAAAAACAACACGATCACAAAATAAATGCACTTTTTACGTGGCATAATTCTTATCAATAAAACACACGTTAAAACATAACTTATGTTAAATGGTTATAAACATAAGGAAGTAATCGTATTGTCAAAATGATAGGACATAAATACATTATCTACACTAATATTATAAAGAGGAAAGATTTGATTTTTGTTTTTGTTTGTAATGGATAAACTCAAAAACTACTGGACCGATTTTAAAAATTCTTTCACCAATATAAATCTATATTATCAGCAAGTAGCATAGGTTAAAATTTATTTTGAAAATTTAATTTATTCCTCGTAAAAATGTCGATAGTTTTACACTAGATATAAAAAATTGCCTAAAAATATGCTTTCTCCACGTGCGCTGCAAAAACTATTGGTATTACATAAAAAATACTACACATATTGAACGTTCTCACTAATGTGAACAAAGACAATATATGTAATTATTATAGTTATGTTACAATAAACGTTTTTTGTTGAAATTAGTCAACTAAAACACGGATGCGAACAAAAAGTGACTATATCCGTATCATTATATGCATCTTTATCCGAATCAATTATTTAATCAAAACCTTGATCTCCCCGTCATCGGCAGTCCAGTCTACTGCAAGAGCGTTGTGTTAGACCACGCAACCACTTAAGCGGGTGTGATGGGTAGCTAGTTTAATATAAGACCATATTGTTAAATATGTTATTGCCTGTATTTATTAGCATAAAATTATTCCTGCAATATCAGTAAAAACTCGTACGCTGCCGTACAACTTCTTTGCAATTATTTACTATCTCACAAAACCAAAAATACCCCCTGAGAGACAGTATCACCCAATGTGGGAAACACTGGTCTAGGACTTCATTCTCGTGTTATCATCGTCGAGGCCTGCTTATGACGGGAACATTGGTTTTCAAATCACAGTCGGGTATGAAAAACTACACGTATACCACAAAGCTTATAAAAAGTATGTTCACTATAATTAGGCCTAAATCACAAAATATAGGAAAATCATATTCACTACACGTATATCACGAAGTTTAGGAGAATTAAGTTCCCTATACGTAGGTCATGTTCACTGCACACATACCACAACGCTTACAAAAATAATGTTCACTACACACATACCACAACGCCTAAAAAATAATATTCACTACACAATACCACAACGCTTACAAAAATAATGTTCACTACACATATACCACAACGTTTAAAAAAAATTCACTACACACATACCACAACGCTTACAAAAATAGTATTCACTACACACATACCACAACGCTTACAAAAATAGTGTTCACTGCACACATACCACAATGCTTACAAAAATAATGTTCACTACACACATACCCCAACGCTTACAAAAATAATGTTCACTACACACATACCCCAACGCTTACAAAAATAATGTTCACTACACACATACCACAACGTTTACAAAATCAATGTTCACTACACACATACCACAACGCTTACAAAAATAATGTTCAAAAAATGTGTTTATATAACTTTTATTTAAATAGTGTTAAAATTATTTTTTATAATCAGTCGTGTTTTAATATTTTATAAATAATATTAACACATAAAAATAACATTAAAAATATCTGAATTTGCACTGTCTTTTTTTAACAAAACCGTTTGATAATTTATTATTTTAAAAGCTAGCTACGGGTCTTTAAAATGAGCTATAAGTGACATGAATTGAAGCTTAAGTATTGTATCATAAACCACCCTGTTTTTAAAAATATTGGATTGTTTGGATTAAAAGAGGATAATTATTTCTTTCTGAATATTTCCCAAGATTTTTTATTCAGTTTTTTGTAGCATAAACATATGCATATAACTTACCAAATGATGTTTTAAAGGATGTACCAAAGTTATGTTGAAATTGGTTAAAACGTGCAATAATTTATATTTTAATCAACTTTAGACACATATATTGGTGCACATAAGAATTATTTAAATATCGAGTTTCATCAAAGTCTTGTGAATTAACAGTTAAAAATAATTGTTGATTTTAATCAGCTGTGACTGATAAAAAAATATCCCGAAAGAGCAGAACCAAAAATTGACTATAAGTTATGCTGTTTAGCTAACATAGTTTAGTAAAAAGTGTTTATGATCATATTTAAAACACATTGGTAACGCTTGGTACAGTTGTGTAAGCCACAGGGAAAAAATAAAATATTTATGAGAACCAAAGAAAGTAGATGTGTGTGTGTGCGCGTACGCAGTGCTGCTCCTTTGTTCCTCCTGCGTGGTTGGCTGCGCACAGTCTCGACGAGCCAAGGAACTCGGGTTTCGAGGCTCGCTGAGACACTCCGATTTTGTGTTCGATTAGTACACGTTGGGTCATCCCTTTATCATGGCGGCAGCACGCGACCACGAATGCACGATTAGTTGGTTCATGAGTCGTTAACTCTTGGATGTGTGAACTTATTATCGTATGGAGGGAATTTTCTCGACCACGGGTGTGACTGGGTTTACGCGGGTCGCTAATTAGTTGATATTTTGAATTGTACGCTCGCGTGGGCATGGAGATGAGGTCTTGGTTCGACGTTTGTATACTCGAGACAAACCTAGGGCTCATGTTAAACTTTGAACAAATGTGCAGAAACACAATCTCTCGAGTTCTCTCTAAGCCCAAACCCCGGAGTAACGCCAATGACTTATCATGCCCATGTCCGGGCTGCGGTCCCCTATTTAACCCCACCGGTGTCAATGGGTGTAGGCGCGGGCTGCCACCACATGTAATAAAAGGGGTCCGTGGCTAGTGGTGGCACAGGGTATACTGAGGATTTTTCATTGAAAATGCTTTGCCATGGTCCCTTCACGTGAATTCGGGTACACTTCCTATAAACCTTCTTCACCCCTTTCCCTAATAATGTAAAATTGTGCTTAGCTTGAACGGTTGGTATGACGCAGTGCACAAAAACACAAAGTAAAACTATTAAATGTACAAATTAAATTTTTAAAGTTAATAAAATCAAAAGTGATATAATTTCATCACAACATATGATCCTAGTAGGTTACTCTAGAACAATTTGTTGAAAAATAACCTGGACACGGGAATCAAACTGAACTGACCCGTCTCTAGATTTTAATTTTTTAACGATTTATATTTTATTCAAATTTAGAACTCCGATCTGAAATTAGCATTTATCCATAATTTATTTATATTATTATTATTATTATTAGCACCCCGTCTTACTACCCATTCGGGTTGTACGCACTGACGCTAATGTGTAATGTGTAACGTGGAATCCGAACCACGGTGGAGGCCTGGCATGCCACACATCCACAGCTGTGATTAATACACGACTTGTCAGAGGTGAGGGGAGGGTTTGACGATCAGATAAATCTGTGCCAGGACCGAGGACTGAACCCCGGACCCCCAGCACAGAAGTCCGACACCTTACCCCTAAACCACCAGGTCCACTATATATTTATTATAGTTAATTATAAACGCAAGAGATCACTTAATTAATTACTTGTATTAATATTTTAATTATATATATTTTGTGAATTCTCAGGAATTATGTATTTACAACAACAAAGGTATTACTTATGTGTGGGCAAAATTAGACTTAAAAAGCCGCACAACAAGCTGTTAAAAATTGGTTATATTAGCTACCGTATATATTTTTACTTTATAAAGCTAGGCTCTTTCATTGGGTTTAAGCTATCATTTGCTATATTTGAATTAAAAAACAATTAGCTAGGGTCAAACTTGTGCCTTTAATACCCGTTGAAAATTGATTTTTTTGTATTTTTTGTTGCAGTGAAAATAAATATTTTCCTTACACGTACGAATGTACTGATTACTATAATGGTTTAGGAATGATAAAGTTTGTTATTAGAAAAAGTGTACCGGCATTTGCGTGGAGGGAGAGTGATAAAACATTTAAGAACCACCCCTCCCCCAGTATTTCTGACCTAGATTCGAACCTCTTACCTTCCCGTCATCTACAGTCCAGTCTATGTCTAGAGTATAGCGTTAGATCATGTGACCACCGAAGCGGGTTGAAGTTTAATATTAAAAATTGTATATATTATTTACTTTGCTCTGCGAAATAAAGATTTCTTCCTCTCGCTCCTTTTTTTTTTTTTTGGC
>CABFVX010000414.1:154088-192131 GCA_902151425.1 Timema shepardi
AATTTTGCTTTTTTAACTCTTCGCTTATCTTCTTTACTTAAAGGTTCATCCATTTCCACGCACAAAATTACAATATTCAAAACATATGATTTTAAGGTGATAAAACATATTGACAAGTTGAATAAAAAATATTGTAGTTTCACTAATAATAATAAAATAATAATAAAAACTAATATTTAACACACATATACACGACATTAGATTGTTTGGCTGGATGTTAATCTATACTAATATTATAAAGAGGAAAAATTTGATTTTTTGTTTGTAATGGATAAACACACACATTACTGGACCGATTTTAAAAATTCTTTCACCAATATAAAGCTACAATATCAGCGAGTGGCATAGGCTATATTTTATTTTGAAAATTTCATATTTAAAAAAAAAATTATGCCTCATAAAAAATGTTCATAGTCACTCATATTTTATGGTAGAGTCTATGATGATTCTTCAATATGTGTGTTGAAAATAATAATGCTGGGGAGGGGGGGCGGAGGGGGGAGAGGGTCTAGTATTTTAAACACCTGTATATTTTTACAATGCCTCAAATAAATACATGTTCAGCAGCTACTATTTATTGTCAGCCTCAACTTACCTTTGTGAAAACAACAATGAGCTAAAGAGTTTATGCTCGTAAAATAGGGTAGTAAAGATTATCTATTTCCTTTTCCTCCCTCCCTTCTGACGGAAGAGTCAAGGTGGCTACTTTCTTCAAGGTGAAAAATAACATTCTTGATAGCTTAGTAATAGAACCCAATAAAACAATCCTGCATTTTCTTAAAATTTACTGCTTTGACCCTATTAAGATATGACTTTATTTGATCTAGGAACGCCAGAATTAGGTGTCTAGCCTATTACTTTAATCTTAGAAGTACAATTTTTTTTATAAAGTGTCATAGAAATTCTTTAAAAAATTAACAATTAAAATTTTATTTTTCAAACTGGATGGGGACCTGTCGATAACTTTCGCCAACATTTTGTTGAAAATCATATTTTAAAATATCCAACCACTTCTTAAATAAAGCGGGATTTCTAAACGTCTGCAACGCGTCTCAATGCTCTCCCAATGTAGTACCATTAAATTGTTATCATCTAACTTTCATTATTGAGTCTACATATTTTTTTAAAATTTATATTAGAATAGATTAGTGTTGTACTAAAAAAAATCCTTTGTTCTAATGGTTGAGAGTTCTAAGACGTTGTTAGACTCGCATTAGACTTGGTCGCCATAAATGGGGAGATTAGGGTTTTAATACCATCCTTGTTCATTAAAGTATTGATTACCAACGTGGGGCAGGCGTACCCCTAGGGGTACGTGCCAGAAAGTTTGGGGGTACGCGAAAAGGTTTGAATAATGGCGTAAAAAGTGACGTATGCCAGTAGTTAAGACAAAAGATCAGTCAAAAGTTGTGTAACTAACTCAACGCTATGAATATGGTAATCTCAAACATAAAACCATTTATTTTATTATTAATAAGTAAATTAAATGTGATAGTCTTTATTGTAACTTTTGCTTTTGAATGTAAACGCGTATCCCCTGTTTTTTTCGCCTTATTATTACAATATTTTTTAATTCAATTTATTTTCAGTTGCAATAAATAAATCCGAAATAGCTGCTAGTGTATAAACTAAACATTTTGCTAATATTAAGGGCACAACTCATGGAAATGGACTGCAAGCGAGAAAATGTTGGGAACCACTGCATTATAGGATGGCTTTTAGTGTGGTTTTCAAATTTTCCCTTTTTGCTAATACAGCTGCACTTACTATAAGCTACCCCTCATTCTTATATTAGGTACTAATGGATTGTTGTAGCGATATCTGTATATTATGGCACTAAAATGTATACTAAACTTTTTATTTGGGAAATATCAATATAATTAGCCCTCACTCGGTTTTCTAGTTTAAAAATTACTCATCAAATATTATCAACTTAAAATTTATTTTTTGTTTTCGATGTTTAGTTTGAATTAAAACGTATATTTTCTTCTCCCTTCACGCCACGATGAAAACTTTAAAAAAACTCCTTTCCCAGCTCTCTAGTTATTCGTTGTACCAACCCACACAATTAAGGTATTGATCTGTTATTATTTTTAACCAAAGATAAATATATTATTTAGCGATACACAATTATTCACAAATCATTGTTTCCATGGAGATGTAAACAAATAATTAATGTACAGATGAGCCACTGCCCACACAGAAGGAAAATATGGATAATTTTCTAAGGAAATTGGGTTTTAGTTTTAGGCTACTATTTTTGCCACCATACTGGATCCCTAACCTTTAAAATGGGTGTTCGTTGGTCAAAATAGGTTAAAACGTTTTCTTGTAATTTCAATTACCGTAAATAGGCTTATCAAATTATATATAAGATTTAAATATATGATAAATATAGTGATAAAATATGATAGTGAAATTCAGGGTATAAGTGTTAGAGTGTGTGGTTGTATGAGTATGTGGGTGAGTGTGAAAATGTGAGTGTGAGAGTGATAAAGTGAGTGTGAGGTGTTAGAAAGTGAGTGTAATAGACTAATAATGAGCAATTGAGAGATATATAGTGAATGTGAGTGAGTGATAGTGAGAGTATGTGCATGGGTTAGAGAGATAAATACTGGGAGAAGAGATAAAGAGTGTGTTTGTGTGTGTGTGTGTGTGTGTGTGTGTGTGTGTGTGTGTGTGTGATAGAAAGAGTGTGTGTGCGAGAGAAAAAAAATATTTGAGGGAGAATGCGTGATAAAGTGTGTGTGTGTTTGAGAAAAAGAAGAAAGTGTATAATTTTGGGAGAAATATTGTGTGGAAAGAAGAAAAAATGTGAGCTCTTGTGGTCGAGGGTTTGAGAGAGAAACTTAGGGAGGGAGAGATTAGTTTAGAGAAAGAAAATTAGAGTGAGAGAGTATAAGAGAGAAATATTTAATGTGAGTTTGAGAGAAAGAGAGTTTTAGAGAGTGAGTTTGAGTGAAAAAGATATTGAAAAAGGGTGAGTTTGAGAGAAATAATGATAAAATAGTAAGTTGTTATCTTTGATGGGCGCAACAAATATGTTTGTATTTTCTAGAAGGCAATTTCTATTTAACTTGTACTTGTATAAATAATTATTCATTATTAATTGTATACACTCTAGAGCACATGTAAACAACTCAAAATCTATTACCTTTGCCGTTTATATAAAATTGTCCATTCCACTTATAATAGACACCGGTTTGATTCCAGGTGTCTCCAAAGAAATTTAGTATTTTTTATTGCCTTACTGTAGTGCTAGGATTCTATACTCTATCCAGGCTTTAGAAATAAAATGTATTTGCACTTACTTAAAAACAAGAATAGTTATGTTTGTACGTAAGAGATTCTGGTTCAACTCCAGAGGCTAACTAAAGGACTAATTTTAAGTATAGCCCCCTATAGTGGGTCACACACTCTAAGGTAACCACCTCGTTTTGTCTGGTTCTACAGAATCCTAACCAGGTGTACTGAAGATAGTACTTCCTACATAGTTTTACACTCTCCCTCTTGGCCAATGTGGGTACATCTACTATAAATTATACCTTCCAATTAGCTTAGTTTTTATATATGACGATATCCCAAGATGTGTTTGGGAAAAAAATCCTATAAATTCTCATTAAAGCAATAATCAATTATTTTGTCTTTTTTTTTGTGATTCTTTTTTTTTATTATTATTTGTTTGGGGAAGGTTGGATATATGTTTATAACTATGCCCGAATTTTAATTAAATGCCATTTTTATGTTTTTGGTGCATCACAGACAATGCTTGTGCACACATAGTATACGTTAATGACCCCTGGTTTTAGAAATGTATATTTTATAGGTTATTTTTTAGTAATTTTTATTTTTAGTTCATATGATCACGCTTTGGATATATTTATTTGGCGAAGCACTGCAACTAAGTTGAAAACTTTTTACATGGGAGGTGGTAGGTATGGCTTCTGAAGTAGATATTTGAAAATAAATGGACATGTTCAGAGAAATGCAAGAGTTTATTTGCTAAGGGTTTTTCCTTTCATATATAACTATTTAGCGTGAACTTTTAAAGGGTTTTTTGTATTTATTTATTTATTTACTTTCTTTCAGAGTTTTTGTTAATTCATTTCATTTTTTTTTAGGTTTAAGTCTTTTCTTTTTAGAATTTTTAATGTAATTTATATTGATAGGTTTTTGACCGTTTTTAGGTCATCAAAATCTGGGCCCTGTTTATTACCGTTTACTTTGATCTCTGAACTGTGACATTTCAAGTAAAACGTAGAAAATTAGCTAGGCTTAAATTTTCATGATTTTGTAAAAACTATATACTATTAAAGATAACATTTGTAATAAAATATGGACACAGATATCTTTCACCTCCATTTTGACGTAAGCCATACTTTAAAATAACAAACCGTTTCTCAAATTGTGTGGTGTTCACGAACGTCTACAACACGTCTCAGTGGCCATCAGACGTTTGGCGCAGTCATCCCTAAAAGTAACCCATTTGAACTGATCTAGAAAGGACGCTTGCTAGAGCCATACTAAGTAAATGTAAGGTCATTTGGAACAACCAAGATAAGACTTTTGGACCCATAAGTGACCACATTTTCCCTCGTAGCATAGTCCAACCTGACCTCTGACGTAATTTATCCTGTGAGAGTGAAACTTTTCAATAAATATAAACACAGCCCTTATGGTCAGTACAGTGAAACCTCCCTTCACCCATTACTTAATTTGTTGCAAGTTTGAAATTATCCTTGACAATACAATACACACGCTTTCCATGCTTAGGTGTAATAATTTCGTCAACTTTCACAACTATCACCTCAGGGGATTGAACCGATACCGACTATAGACACAACCCGTATAGTTCAGCTAGGGTGCTCCCGGATTGCACCGAACTTCCAACTCCCCCATCTCAGCACTCTGATAGGTGCCTTCTTAACTCTATGCTTCTTAAATGCTGATCAAGTTAAATCACGTGGCAGTGGTATTCAACTTTTTTTTTTGTTCGCACACCTTCCGATCAAATTTCTTTTCAGATTTTTACCACTAAAGTAGTTAGTGCAAAGTTAAAACTATACTTATGAAGTAGTGCTTCTATTTATTTCCCCAACAATATTTTGAAGTAGATTCATTTCATGGTTAAAATAAGTGAAAAACAGTATTAGGAATAATATTAATCCCATTTTATAGGGTTTAGGTAAAGCTCTGTACATATACAGCCTTAGTGTTTAAGCACGTTTCAACACACTATGGGGGATAAAATGAAACTAGCTGCTCATATAGTTACAATATATAGGCCATATAAAGATATATATACCATGTAAAGATAGATATGCATGTATATAGACCATATTAAATAGATATATGTAGGCCCTATATATTTTTTAAAAATTTTATATACCCCCTAATATGTCCTTGAGTACCCCAGGTTGAATACCACTGACGAAGGTTACTGAACATTGCAAAGTTCTATTGGTTTTCCACAGCTATTTAAGCGCCAAAATTGCTTCAAAAGCTTCGTATGAAAATAGGGACTTATAAGTTGACAACAATTTTATGAAATTTTAAATATATAACCAGTTCTATGGCTTCTTCAAAACAACAAGTCAAATTGTTCAGAGCAATTCAAATATGCTAACATATTTAGACATTTTATTAAGCTATTTTTTTAACGTTATTGCCAGAAAATTGTGTTTAAAAGAGTTGTGTTGAAGTATATATATATATATATATATATATACTGTATACACTTATTATTCATTTCAAAGATAATCATATTTGCATGTATTTCTTAGAACATTTTCATCTAGTTTCTAGCAGCGTTAATCTGTAATTTTCCATGTAGTGTTTACTTTTGAATGAAGGCCCTTTAAAAAACAAATCATGCAAGATATAGTTTATTTTAAATATGCATCGTGAAACAACAAACACTCTGAAAAATCAATTCCTAGACTAAAAAAAAAAAGTGGGGAGGATAAAACATGATAAAAAGTAACAGGTATTGATTGGCATTGTTAATACTGTCCGCAAGCGAACGGGCTAGTTCTATTTTAACAAACAAACAAAAACCTTAGCGTACTTTGTTAATAATATGTACTTAGTTAATGTTTGGTGGTAATTAATGATGATATGGGCGTAAATACGGCCGTGTTTGATGTCAACATGTGCACGAACGCAACACTGCTTTCTCTTTCTCACTCTAACGATGAGTACAAAGCCAGTATGTGTCGCGCATGCGTATAAAGCTACTGGTGATGGAACAATAAAAGCAGGTATTGGTAGTGATGTAGCTTAGCGCAAGGCTGGCGTGTGAGTTTTACTCTAGTGTTGTTGTTTTTATAGTAGATTCAACATCAAGGCTATTAGTAACATATTCTAAGGCGTAGAGGTTGAGAGGGTAAATTATGGAAAAATCTTACCAGTGCACCAAGCTGAGATTCAAACCATTACCTATGGTGATCTTTACACCTTAGGCCATATGACCACCAACGTGAGATTTTTAGTTGGTCAAGCTATAAGAGTCTTGACTCTTAAGGAAGCGTGGGTCTTTTTTTGTGTGTGCTATGAGTCTTCCTGTCCATTTGGGCCATAGACAAAGCCCTAAATGAAGCATAGAAACTAGAAAGAAGATTATTTAAAAAAATTAAATTCACCCGAGTGTATATGGTGAGAGTAGGAGAAAACCACCTCCACTGTCCGTCACTCTAATCTAATTCTGAACTCCCTGGTCAAAGAGCTGCGCGTGCCAGACAAACACGCGGACACCGAGCTAGCTCCGGTCGGTATGCAAACCTTTAATTCCCCGTCATCAGCCGTCGTATTTTGCAAGAGTGATGATGCCTTGGAACAGAGATGGTCAACATACTTTTCAATGTAGCCACAGGTTTGGGGAATTAGAAGAGAAATTCGCCACACCATGTCAAAATTGAGAAATTAGGTTGCTCAATCTAGTATTTTAAAACAACCCACACTGTTTGAACAAGTATGGGTTGTGTGTTAAGGAGGAATGGAAATATAGGCGTATCGTTGTACGTTCAACTACAAGGTCAATGACTTGCGAGCAAATAGACGTCTGAGCAACGGTCAAAATAATATTTCCTTAAATTAATTCGAGATTGTCGTTTTTTATAATTTCCCATTCCCGCTTCCGAATACGGTATTTTCACTTATTTGACGTCCCATTCCCGTCCATCCCTAGTCTAAACTCAAATGAAGGCAGAGAGGAACCTTAGTGTTTGGGAGGGGAGTGTAGGGAGCAACTGATGGTATTGTTGCGTCAATGACTCATTAATAAAGCATAATTCTTCCAAGGATTTGCAGGAAATATCAAGTTGTGTAACGGGCTAAACCAGTTCTGCCCTTTTTCGACCCTAAAATTTGGAGCAACTAATCACGGGTAAAATACACACACATTATTCTTCCCTGATCTACATACAAGTTATGTAATACATAGATGTCTGTGTTACATACCAACGTCTTGGTTGCTTCATGGAACGATTCCGGCCCCATCAGAAGCGATGCCGTCAGAATGGTGGGCCGACCGTGCCATTCAATTATATCGCACTTGACCGGTCCGAGTTTCTTGATCAACTGAAGACGGCACTCAACCAGCTCACTAGGTGGACACAACCTTTCAGAAACCCGTAGATGGTTATTCACCCCCTCTTCTCGTCCGTCCCAGAATGCAGTGCATTTAACCACTATAACACTCAGTGGTTCGATTGGCAACGATATGATTGTTATTATTCAACGTCTCCAAGACAGTCGTCTCTTTAACAAACTTATCCTACGTTTAGCTGTGATCAAGATGTTCTCGCTGAGGGACCGACCGGACCGTAGAAAGTAACCTGGACTTCGATAGATCAATAAAGAAATTAGGAATAGCCTGTACCATGGCTGGACTCACATCGTAGTTTTTAGGGAATATTAGTTTAGAGGATTAGCCTATTATCTAACTTAATGTCTCTCGCAGTTTGTTATATCTAATGATATTCTCTCGCGCTTCACGTGAGCTTCCTGCTGAGTCCTTGGACCAGCAGTTTCAATGGGAGTGGAACCCACACCTTAAACTGTGTAACCACGCTATTGTTGGTGGAAACAGTTGATTAGTAGTATATAAAGTGAAGTCGGTGGGTGCTTCACATTTTTCCTGCTGAGTCCTTATGACCAGCAGTTTCAATGATAGTGAGTCCCACACCTTAACCCGTATGACTATTTAGCAGTCTTCGAGGTGGTTAGTCGGGAAAGAGATAATTCTTATTGTTCAGGGCCTTGGGGCAGTGCCTAGTTAGGCATGTTTAATTTATGTATTATTATTATTATTATTATTATTATTATTAGCACCGCGTCTTACTACCCGTTCGGGTTATACGCACTTACGCTAATGTGTAATGGTAGGGTGATTGTGAGATGAAATGAAGGACCTACAGTTTAACGTGGAATCCGAACCACGGTGGAGGCCTGGCATTCCTCACATTCACAAGATGTCTTGTCAGAGGTGAAGGAAGGGTTTGGTAATCAGATAAATCTTTGCCGGGACCGGGGATTGAACCCCGGCCGCCAGTATAGAAGTCTGACACCTTACCCCTAGACCACCAGGTCACCCCACAATTTATGTTGTACACCGCTTGGGTGTTCAACTTGTGGGCTGCTTCAGCCTTTCTGACACGGCTCGTGGTATCTGATATTTTATGTTTTATTTATGTTGTACACCACTTGGGTGTTCAACTTGTGGGCTGCTTCAGACTTTCTGGCACGGCTCGTGGTATCTAATATTTCATATTTAATTTATGTTGTACACCGCTTGGGTTTCAACTTGTGGGCCGCTTCAGCCTTTCTGGCACGGCTTGTAGTATCTAATATTTCATATTTAATGTATGTTGCACACCGCTTGGGTGTTCAACTTGTGGGCCGCTTCAGCCTTTCTGGCACGGCTTGTAGTATCTAATATTTCATATTTAATGTATGTTGCACACCGCTTGGGTGTTCAACTTGTGGGCCACTTCAGACTTTCTGGCACGGCTCGTGGTATCTAATATTTCATATTTGATTTATGTTGTACACCACTTGGGTGTTCAACTTGTGGGCCGCTTCAGCCTTTCTGGCATGGCTTGTGGTATCTAATATTTCATATTTGATTTATGTTGTACACCGCTTGGGTGTTCAACTTGTGGACCGCTTCAGCCTTTCTGGCATGGCTTGTGGTATCTAATATTTCATATTTAATTTATGTTGTACACCGCTTGGGTGTTCAACTTGTGGGCCGCTTCAGACTTTCTGGCATGGCTTGTGGTATCTAATATTTCATATTTAATGTATGTTGCACACCGCTTGGGTGTTCAACTTGTGGGCCGCTTCAGCCTTTCTGGCACGCCTTGTGGTATCTAATATTTCATGTTTGATTTATGTTGTACACCGCTTGAGTGTTCAACTTTATGCCGCTTCATCCTTTCTGGCATGGCTCGTGGTATCTAGTTTTTTGTCTTTAATTTGCGTTGCTTGCCCTTTTTTGGGGGGTGCCCAACAATTGTATTATGGTCGCCCTAATGGCTTAGGCCAATGGGTCGTGTGCCAGCCTAAAAAAAGGTAATAGCCGAGGACACAGGATTTAAACTTGCCCAGTACAATTGTCTGCTGAATGTTCCATGTTAATGTATCAAGCAGACGGATTGTTACTAGTTTTTCTAATCTGTTATCGTACAGCTAATGGGCGCTTCACGCCATGCCTACTTTTGTCTCTGCCCAGCAACCTATAAGGTAACTTGACGCAGTCTAGCTTATAGACCATGTTAATTGAGATGGTGTTCCTAAGATGCATTGTGTACCTTGTACTGCCTTATGAATAATTAAATTTGTATTTTTCTTATATTGCTATATGTATGTTACGTACATATTTAAAACCTGAGTTGGGTGCAGTTGCAACCAGTATACGCCACGAAGAAAAAGTTTATTTTACTGTATGAGGTGGAAAATCCCAATTCGCCACACAGTTATGGTTAATTTGCAACTTATAGAAAATGGTACTAGGTCTGCCCACCCCAGCCTTGGAGCATTCAACCACCAAAGCGGGTTATTAGCTAATTCTTTCAGATGTAAGCTTATACTCGATGCAAAAATGGTCTGTAACTCAACTGATTCAGATTTATTCTAAGGTTTATTTTATGATTTGTGAATAACGTATATCTAATGACGAATAATGCATGGCCCATTATGAGTATTAATTTGAAACGCCTTAATTATAATTATAGGGTTCACATCCGAAACATAATGATTGTTGTAAAGTCAATAAGATCGATTTAACTTGTAGCATCTGTTCATGTTCTAAATATCTTTTAGTGGGTAACAATACTTATCTGTTACCAAAGAAGTAAGTATCCTTTTTTTTAGCATCAATGTCTTAAAAAAATACCAGAAATAGTTCAGTTTTTTCCCCTGTTTTTGAGACGTAGATCTACCCCAATATTCATAACAATAAAAAAAATCAGAACCAAAGCAAGAATCAAATTTTATTTAATGGTACAGGCTCTACATACTAAATTGGGTTAATTTTATACATCAAATTATAGCCTTCCAGATAATGAATGTAAATTTTCGAGTTAACTCTTAAAATTAATATTTAAAAAAATGTATTTACAAGAAATTGAAATAAAATATTCAATCGATTTGAGTCAAACTTTAGTAATCATGTTTCACGATTGGCGGTTGCATTTTTATTTTGAATTGAACATTGTAAGCTATGCTCTATTCATTATTAGCCATGCATGAATCTAAACTTAGTCGTTGGTCCAAGGCTCTCAGAGACCCGCTTGTGTTTTAAGCGCCTGTAAAAACAATAATCTATATGACGTGGGGAATGTATCGTAATGGGGTTGCAGCCGTCAAATCAAAGTGAAACATGAAAACTTGTTATTACAAAAGAAAAATACATATCTATTGATCGTGAGTGAATTGGAATTGGAACGAATTAGTGCATTATTAGGAATTCGTTTTGTTTGAAAAGTTTCAATTTATGTTTGCATGATAAAAGTTGAGCTTTACACAAAGTGTATTGTTTATTACATATAACTAAAGTGATGGCACAGCTCGATTTTCATAGAAAGGTACTTTTAGAAAATGCAAACATATTTATTGGGGCAAAAATTGATAAAATTTTACTATATTACACATAGATGTATATCAAAATTGGCTATAGCTTGCAACAAGGTCAGATAAGACACCATGTTTCTTTGAACTTTTTTCATGGTTTATGTGTTTATGTTAGAAAATCCACTCCTGAAGAGGGTCCGATGTGTAAGCCCTGCATAAATATGAGATATGCCATGATTTGTCCAGGTTTTTCAGCCTGGAAATACATATTTTACAGACCAAAAATAATCACTTCCCAATTCTTTGAATTATTTTGATTGTATTTTTTGTATTCTAAAAAAATATTCAAGATTATCTTCACGACAATTTAAATGGTTTATTGTTAAATCTATCTTTATTTGGAATAAATGTATCAATAACCAGGGTACGATCCTTGGTAAATATGCATGTAAGTCCACGATATAATCATAAAAGCTGTTTCTTGAAATTATCCTAGTTTTTCCTCTAGTTAATTTAACTCTCTGACTTTTCCATATTTTCGTGTATAGAAGTCACCTTAGGTTTACAAGATTGTATACCCAAAATATAGGCACCTCGCCAAGTCCAAACAGCGTGCCCTACAGCACCATTTATGTCAGATTTGATATTTAAGTACACAATCATCCCTACCCCATCCACAGATTAGATCTGTCGAGAGCCACTGGGTTCAAAAATATTACAGATTAAAAAAACATTCTCTTAAAGTCACTATTTTTCCCAATAAAGATACAATTTTCAAGAGCTAACATAATTCAAATATTATTGACCACTAAACACGAAGACATTCTACTGAAATGATATTTTTTTGAAAGTTTCGTTTTCAGGATTGTTTTCTTAAAATCTCAGTTTTGATACTAATATTCTCAAATTACAGTCATCATCATATAAAAAATATATAATATAATTATGGTCAGTTTGTGTGTGTTTTAACACTTGAACTAGAAAGTCAAAAAACCTAAAGTGCTCGAATTTGGTATAAATACTTAGAAGAACCTCAAGGTGTGAGGGTCAACCGTATATATTTTAATTCCTAAATTATGAACCTAATTTTTAAACTACGTAAACACTTGTTTGGGTAGGCATACCCTTAAACCAACTAAACAAGAAAGTTTAATATTCACGTAATTGGATAAATATTTAAAATGAACTCAGTCAGCTAATTATTTTTTAAATTTACATTCATTGTGAATCTGGCGCATTAGACCACGTGACTACCTATTCGAGTAGCTAATAAAGAAAGAAACGTAGAAATCGTAAACTTATCATGAATCTACGTGCTTTAGGAAAACTTTCATTTTTACTTTTACACATTTGTAAACATGATGCCTTATATCACGTGATAAACATTGCGGGTATCTTCACTACCAATTAAAACCTAATGAGTCATTTGTCTTTTTCATTGAAATGTATCACCAAGAAGAAATTTCAAACTTAAATACAAAGAAATGTTTTAAGACCGCTAAGACAATAACCTTATCCAGGCCACGACGGCTACTTGAAGCTAGTTAATTAATTATTTAGGTTTTTTTTAAAAATAAAACTGTAGCTATATAAAATAGGTAGGTTTGTGTGACAAAGCTATGAGCTAGTCCTTCTCTATTTCATTTGTTTAATTTGACTGTCCATCACTTATTTGAATTACGACGTAGGAGTAGCTCGGTTCCTCATCAATGAATCTCGTTCAAAGGCTGTTAGGTGACTCCAAGTCGGATACGGTTTGAACCTTAGCTAGGACCTTGAACCCCAATCCATAGTTTAGAAAAAAACTGAACTCGTGCTATCGGCTTTGCTTCTGGGAATTAACTGAACCGTAACTACGAAGATATTCTAATTCATGGTACTTATCGCACCCGCTAACGTTAATAGTATATCAGTGTTGTTTAGATAATACTTCCAATATATTTTTTCTCCAGTAATTTGTTTTACAAAATTATGTTTTATTATTACGTTTTGTATTGAGTTCAAAGTTACTAAAATAACATTAAAATTGTTTAAATAAGCCGAAATTAGTTGATTTTAGTTAATTTTAATGTTATTTTTATTTAGCTTTAGATAATAGGTATATTCATATGACAAACAATGAAAAAGGTTTTAAAAAAACAATTCGAACAGGCAGCCATAAATCTAATTCATTAGCCCTCTTTTCGCGGCCATTAGTGCTATCCAAGTCTGGATGGATGGACCAAAATAGTCTATCAAATGAACAAATGAACTGTAGAGTACCTCCGGTGAATGATGAGTTTTAATTGGACTTCCCCCTCCTCTGTTTTCTTTTTAGTTGGGACGAAATATGTAGTTGCTTGTGGGTAAACTTGTGAATAATGGTGGGCTGCAACAAGTTGCCTCACACGGAATTGAAAATATAGAGCAAAACTATTCTAATCTTCAAGAGCAGGGGTTTCGAAACTTTTTAGACCGAAGAAGCCCTTGCACCAGAAAAAAGACATTCTATAGCCCTTATAAAAGAGTTACACTAATATTATAAATATTCATTAATGATAGTATAGAATTATAAAATAAATGGAAGTATAAAATCATAAAATAAACGGGAAAAATCGCGTGTTATGGCTGCGCCTTTGGCAAATATTTTTTATTTGGATTTGAAAAAATTGTCAAACCTAATTACTGATGCTATTTTATACTGTGAGAAACCAATAAAGAATATTCTAAAATTGAGCCTGAGATAACAATAGCCAGCCAAGTTTGAAAAACGCTGCCCTAGGGAACCTTAATCCTCACGGAAATAAAAAATACTCATGACGTCATTTCATGACCAGATTGGTGGTCGCACGGTATAAGGCGTCCCTCTCGCAATAGACTGGATTGCCAATTTAAGGAAGATCAAGGCTCAAATATTGGATGGGTGCTGAAGGTGATTTTTCCTAAATATGGGTACATTTTCTCTATGTCGAACCTTCCTCATCCTTAACACATTAGTGTCATTAGTACGTATAGGTGCAACCCAAACGGCTAGTAAGACGTGGGGATAAAGAAAAAAATTGTACCACACAATTGTCCAAACATTCTCATATTGTTAAAATTTCCAATAATAGGATTTCATTAAACTAGCCTTAAGATAGCTTTTCTACTAAAAACAAACATATCAACTTGTTAATCATACTCTTTTATGTATGAATTTTTAGACAAAATGCTTCAAATAATTTTTTTTTAAATATTAATTTTCAAAGATATTTTCATTGTAAAATACCCTAAAATTATTTGTAGTTTGCCAAAATAGAAAAGTATTCTTATTTAGCACGGAAAGCTATTCTCAGATAATCATTTTGAATTTAAACTTCAAGGCCAATTTACAAATATTTCCAATTTTCCATGTTAGGTCATAAGTCACTAACCTTAAATTCATTTTTTTAAGTATATTTTTATTAATCATGTAAAATAGTCCCCCGATACCAATTTTAAACCAAATCTTAAAGATATTTTTTTTAAATCAAATTTTACAAAAGTCAGTCATCAGTAAACTACTTTAAAATGTTTTATCATTTTTAGAGAAAAAAACAACTAAATAATAATTATCAATAATGTAAAAAAAAAAAAGTTGGCCTCAGTGGTCTTGGAGTAAAGTGCTCGCCTCAGGACCCGATTTTGGTGGGTTCAAACCTAGCCGAGGTTGACATATGTTTCTTGAGTGATAAAAATCCTAGGTACAGGTTTTTTCAGAGGGAAAGTAAATCCGTTGGCCTCATGTCGACTGTAGCATATATAAGAACCCTGCAAGGTATGTGAAAATACCTTTTCTGGCAAAATTGGTAGGTTCTTTTGCTCTCGTTCGTATAAATTCTCGTGTGATGATTCATAATCAGTCTGTTCAAAAAGTAAACGTCAAATACCTCAAATAAATGGTGGTGGAAAAAACCTAGATATCAAGTTTGAATAAAATCCATAAAACTATTTCAGATCTATGGCCAGGGACAAACAGACATAGATAGGGACGTAAAGAATAATTCTAAAATCAACTTTTTTGTATTCAAACACACATAAAACATAATTTCTATTAATGAAAATTTTCATGGACACAATACTGTATATTGATATTAGAAATAAAAAAACATTTATAATAAACATAACTCTAAACAAATCATGTCTAACAGAGAAGGCTAGAGCACTTATAGTCGGATCACCATCATAAGAACCTTTTATAAGGAATACAAACTATTGTGTATTGGAACTCTTGACTGGAAGTTTATAAAACACTAACATTTTATTTTTTCTCTTGATATTCTTATATATAAATTGATAAGCCCATTTCCGATAATAGTAATTGCGAGGAAATGACTGGACCGTTTTTGACAAACGACAACTCATTTTAACGGTTAGGAGTCCAGTATGTCGGGGGAGATAGTAGTTTTCCACGTAAACACGATTTTCACAGAGAATTTCAATTTTGTATTCCTTGTTTAATCACCATGGACATAATTATTTGCTGCATAACTGTAAATCTCTAAATAAAATATATCTCTTTGGTTAAAAAAATTATAGCTCGATCTTTATTTGTTGGTCCGAACACATCACAATTCTCTCTCTGGATGCATATTTCTCATCTACCTTTATTTTTTATTGGAATGTTGTTGTCGTTAATTCGCATCTAAATCAATAATATTGAGCATAATTTGAAAATTAAAAAGTTACGATGCTAATTTTGTGAAAATATTGTTAACGTAATGTTTCGCTCATGATAAAATGATGTTTAAATATGTTTTAATACGTATTAAAAGCTCAAAAACTATAACATGATCTTGAATAATGTTTAAAAATAGCCATTTTAACTATCTAAGTATAAGTTTTGGTGTTAACTTATTTTTCAAATAATGGGTTATAATGTTCATTTTAGCTAATAGTAACACAATACAAATACATAAGTTAAGCTATGTTTTCATTTTACCGCTTAGTTTTGAGGATGTGATATTTAAAAGTAGTATTTTGTGTACCCCATCTATCTTTTCACATTCTTACAAATACAATCAAGTTCACTTATGTTTCCATGTTGATAATTAATTTTGAGGGAATGATATTTTAAAGTACCGTAATGTTTTGTGTGCCACATCTATATTTTCACCCACCTCGGTGGCGTAGTTGGCTAACGCGCTAGTCGTGCTGAGCTCGACCGCTGAGGACGGGGAGATTGAGGTTCAAATCTCGGTCGGGTGAACTGGGGGTGGTTTTTCCTAAATGGTTTTCCACTCTCCCTCCACGCAAATACGGGCTTACTTCCTCTAATTCAACCTTCCTAATTCCTAATCCATTCGCGTAATTAGTACTAAAAGCGTATAGCCCGAACGGGTATTAAGACGCGGTGTTAAATAATAATAAAATAATAATCTATATTTTCACATTCTCTTTCTATCTGACATTCTCTTTCACGATCGAAAACACTCTCTCTCACACACACACAATCTTCCTTCATACAGACACACACAAACTATGACATACTCTCTCAGATGTTCTTCTCTCATTCTCTCGCTTAAAGTTCATCCCCCTCTCTCTATTTCATACACACACTATCTATCCTCACATATACTCTCTATTATACAATTTCTCTAACATTATTTTTATTATACTCGCTCTTAAGCTCTCTCCCCAATGATCTCTCACTTTCTTTCAAACGCTTTCTTTTCCTCAAACGCTCTCCAACTCTCAAACCATTGCTCTCTCTCTCTTTCTCAAACGTTCTCTCTCTATCAAGTATTATCTCTCTATCACACAATGTTTTTAACATATTTATTATACTCTCTCTAAAGATCTCTCCAATAATTTCTCACTCTCTTTCAAACGCTTTCTTTTCCTCAAACGCTCTCTAGCTCTCAAACTCTTGCTCTAGTTTTCTCTCAAACGCTCATTATCTCAAATGTGTTATCCCTTAAACGCTCTCTAACAAACTCTCACTCTCTCTCAATGCTCGCTTTGTTTATTTCAATCTCAATCTCTTTCTCGAACACTTTCTCTAGCGCTCTCTTAAACTCTCTTTACCTCAAACTCTTTCTATCAACTTTTTTCTCTAACCTTCCCTCTCAAACACACTCTTTCTCAAACAATCTCTCCCAAACAATCTCTTACTCTAATTTTATCTCTCTAAACTAATCTCACTCTCTCTAACCTTTTTTTCTCAAACTTTCTCACACATACTCTTTCACACACTTTATTACACATTATTCCTCACATATTCTCTTTCTTTCCATCACTCACACTTTCTCTCACACATTCTTTCTCTCCTCGCACATAAAAAAATACTCTCTCTTCATCTCCTTTCATACTATCACTATCACTCGCGCACACTCACTCGACCTCTTCAAACGCTTGATCTCTTTCTCTTTAAAACGCTTTCTTTCTCGAACGGTCTATTTCTTGAACGTTCTCTCACAAATAATGCCTATATCTATCTCAAAGTCTTTTTCTCAAACACCCTTTCTAAATCTCTCTCTCAAACTCCCTCTTTCTCAAATTCCTTTTCTTTCAAACTCTCTCCAAATTACTTTCTCTATCTCAAGTTTTTTCTCATACTCTTTCTAAATCACTCTCACTCTTTATCTAAATCTTTAAGTCTTTCACAATCTCACTCTTTCTATCTAAAACTCTTTCTCTATCTCAAGCTCTCCCTCTCAAACTCTCTCTTTTAAACTCTCATTTTCTCATACTCTCTCAATTTCTCTTTCTAACTCCCTCTCAATAAATTTCTCTTTCAAGCTGTCTCTCTCTAACTTTATCTTGCTCTTATTTTCTCTCTCTAAACTAATATATTCTTCTTTAGCTATCTCTCTCAGATTCCCTCACATTTTCTCCCTCTTTAACACAATATCTCTCAAAATTGTACATACAAACTTTCTCTCTCTCTCTCTCTCTCTCTCTCACACACACACACACACACACTTTCAGACACTTTATCTTGCATTCTCCCTAACATATTTTCTTTGTCATTTTCAAACAATTTATCTAGCTCTCACACATACACTCTTTCTCCCACACACACTCTCTCTCTATCCTCGCCCATACAAATACACCCTTTCCCTCTTCTCCCCATATATATCTTGCTACCACATACACATACTCTCACTATCACTCGCTCACACTCACTTGATCTCTCTCAATTGTTCATTCTTATTCTCTTACACTAACGATCTCACTTCTCACACCCACGCTCTCACACTCACACTCTCATTTTCCCTATCAAATTTTATCACTTTATCATATATTTATATATTTTATATAATAATTTGATGAGACCATTGCCGGTAATTGAAATTACGATTAAATGGCTCAGCTAGTTTTGACAAACGGGCAATCACTTTAGAGGTTAGGCTTGTAGGAGGTCGTCAAATATAGTAGCCTAAAACTAAAAACAAATTTTCCTGGGATATTTCTAATCTTTTCATTCTGTGTGGGTAGTGGTTCATCTTTACAATCATTCTTTGTTTACATCACCATAGAAACCATGATTTGTTTATAATTTGTACATCAGTAAATAAAATATAAATATTTCTCTTTGAATGAAATAATAATAGCTCAATTTGTTACTTGAGTAGTTTGGTGCAACGAATAGATAAAGAGCCGCTAGAGGGGTTGTTTTAAATTTCTCATCGTGGCGTGAAAGGCAAAAACATAGGTTCTGATTCAAATTAGACGCCAAAAGTTAAAAAGTTTTTGTAGAGTTGATAGCGTTTGACGAGTAAACGTTTGACTAAATAAGTCAAGTGAGGGTTTATTATATAGATCATTTCATAATCAAAAGTGCAATAATCCGCAGCCATTGCTGCAAAGAGCCTTTAGTGTAGTATATTTACTATATTATTAGTGTTATTTTAAAGGTATTGATACTATATATCAAAAGTGACAGCCTATTTTTTTTGCGAATAGACATATTTGAATAATATGAAAGCTACTTGATTTATTTTATCGAACTCATACATTAAGTTATGTGATCTGCATCTAGATATTATCAAAATTTATAGAATAATACTAATAACAAGATAAAATTTGATCAATGGGGATAAAAAACATGTTTGTTTTTACTAGAAGGTGTTTTAAATAAGAAAATAAAGGTATACTCATTACAACGTATGAATATATTAAAGTATTTTTAGTAGTTTTTATAACTGTCAGATATGGTTATTTCAACCAGAACAAAACAATAGAGTAAAAATCACTTTGATCTCTGAGAGAATACCAAATTAATACCATCTTTGTCCAAAACCTTAGCGCTCAGTAGGTAATGTGTCTGTCTACCAAGCTAAGGGTCCCAGGTTCGATTCCTGGCATGTCAGAAAATGTATCGTAATTGAAATAAGAGTGTCACCTTTCACAGTGGTGAATTAACGGCCCGGGGGATGGATGTTGTTTTTGTTCTAGATTCAATTTAGTTTATAAGTCGTGAGCTGATATAATCAGTTTGTTTAAAAAGAGCAAGTTAAAGACTTCAAATAAATAAAAACGAAATGACACTATCTTTCAAAAGTTAACGCTATAAAATACAAGGTTTTGGGTGCGAACATATAAAAAACAGAATTAATAACTTTATACTACTTTTCCATCCCGCCTTACTGCCTGATAGGACTGTATGTACGCAAATGTAATAATTACGCTAATGAAGTAGTGAATAGGAAGGTGGGGCTTACAGGAAACGTACCCGCATATGCGTGGAGGGATAGTGGGAAAGCATTCATGAGAACTATCCTCGGAACACCTAGATGGGATTCGAAACCCAATCTTCTCATAATTAACAATATTATACATAGCGATAGTGAATACTTCGACCAAGGATAGGTAACCCGCACACTTAAGGCCACGTGTGGCTTTTTGAGGGGTTCGATGCATATTTTTTGTATATTTGATCAATTATATGTCTTCTTGGTTTTAAATTATTTTATATTTTCAAACGGCGTGTATTTTAATTAGTTAAAATAAAAAATCGCTATCTTTGAAAGATAATTTAAAAAAATTAACCGCTCTTATAGAAATATAGAAATCAATTTATCTATGGTTGGCGTACCATCGTATTTTGGCAAAATTGCCTGTAGATGAAGAGTGCGGCAACCCTTTTCTCAGATCAGGCAACCATCGAATCAGGTAGCGTTATAAAATTAATGATAACTTTATTTCCACTGTTGTCCTACTATTCATTTGGCATGGTTAATAAGTTTAAATATTTAGGAAAATTTTAAACTAGCAATAACTATTCTGAAAACATTTTAAAATGCCACCTGGACATCATAATCTAACCCGGGACCTTTGGCTTAGTACGCCAATGCTCTAACCATTGCGTACTAAGCCAAAGGTCCCAGGTTCGATTCCCATGTACAGGTGTCATTTTTCAATTTTCACAATATGATATCTAGATGGAGGATTCCTCCATAAAAAGCATAGATAATAGCTTCGGCTATTTGATTCTTAGCAATAACTATATTAAGGTGAGAAATATTATGAAAAGACTACAGTCGTAAATACATGATATCACATGGTCTAAGAGGTTGACATCTCGCCTGCTTTCCAGGAATGTAAAACTCAAAAGTGTACAAAGCAATAATTTTACTGGTGGTTCTGTATAATTGTGAAACATGGTATTTAACCTTACATGACGGGAAAAAAAATTATGGTATTTTAAAACAAGATGCTTAGGAGGATACTTGGTCCAAAAAAAGGGATCAGAAGACTGGGAAACCCGCCTTGGTGTCGTAGTTGGCTATTGCGCTTGTTTCGTATTGAGCTTGACCACCGAGGATGAGTAGATCGAGATTCGAATATCAGTCGGGTGAACAGGGGGTAGACTTTCCTAAATGGTTTTCCACTCTCCCTCCACCCAAATGCGGGTTCACTTCCACTAACGTCAACCTTCCCAAATCATAATCAATTAGCCTAATTAGTACTTTAGCGTATAACCCGAACGGTTAGTAAGACGTGATGCTAAAAATAAAAAAGATACCGGGATGGGTAGGATGTTACATAGCGATGAGTTACATACCCAGCACTCATCACAATATTTAGTTAGGATAATCATGTCTCGTATATTACGGTGGAAAACCCAATGAGAAGACATCAATGGGAAGGACCTAGACGTAGAAGGATGGATAAAATTATAATGGACTTGAAAGAGGTAGGGTGTAATTAGTTGGACTGGATAGAACCAGCTCAAGATAGGGATAGGTGGCGTACTTTTGTAATTGCTTTCGAGTTCCTAGTGCCATAGAGTAAGTAAGTAAATTATCTTAACATATACATGTAAAAGTGCAGAAAATTCAAGCGTGCATACGTACTTACAACCATACTTTACCTACTAGGACACTATATGGCATTTCTTACTCGTGTATGTAAGTAGATAAAAGTTAATACATATATTTTTGAAAATTATTTTATTTATTCATGCATGATTCAAACAAATACCTCATTAAAACTTATAAAATTAGCTTCGAAATGTTAAAGTATCGTCTTATTTGGTTTGCTTTTGACGTAGGAGGTCGGGACTCGAATTCCAACCAAATGTACTAAGATGTGTTTTTCTAAATTATTTACTCCTCTCCCACCACCCAAAGGTGGGTATACTTCCTCCAAATTTTATTTTACTCTGTCTTACTCTATGACGTGGAACACTAAATAAAAGTTTAAATGTATATTCATACCCACAAAAGGATTAACATAAGTGTTGTATTTATGCGCGGAAGGGAAAAAAACTGGATGTTACAAATTTAGTTTTATTTCGTGGCATAATATTTTCAAATGTTTGAAAGTTAATTTAAATAAAAGCGGTAGTTTTTGAGAAAGTTGCGTCTTTTTGCGTGTTAATTTAGGTTAGGTATTCTAAATGTGTCCTGAATGCTGTTGTATTTCCCTCAAACTATTCCCTAAAATCTGTCCTAAGTTGGAGATGAGCTAAAATGTCGGAAAGAAATATAAATAATTAGGCCAAAGGGGTGTATGAGGCTGGGGATGAGACGCAACTCTTTTGTTCAAGGTCTATTCAATAACGAATTAACTTTTGAAGATAATTGAAAAGTGAGGTATATATTCAACTATAAATTATCGTACTGTTAAATGAAGCTACTCCAAGTTAAGTTATTAAAAGTCAATGAGGAAAAAAACGAAGCTAAATAATGTGTAACACTAGGCTACTAATTAATAACACTTTGAAAGGAAGTAAAAGAAATAAAGAAAAAAGTTAATAGAAAAATAGCTCGTACGAAAAGAAAATGTTTCTCAAAGGATCTCTTTTGCGTAAAAATTACCTCGCATGAAAAAATGTCTGAAGAGCGTTTTTTGATGAAAAGAATTACCGCAAGAAAATGTTTATAGATATTTGTGTGTGATTATATTCACTTTGTTGTTTTGTTGCGAGTTTAAAAACATCACTTTTCAATATGTCTTTTAAATAACTAATATAAGAAAATTCTATATAAAAGAAATAGTGTTGTCGATGTAAATATGTTCAGTACTTCAAGAAGATGAATGAAATGTGGAATTGGTTGCGAAACTACAATAAAAAAAACATACAAAAGCCTTAGAGTATGCGTTGAAAAATATACCAGCTATATAATATCAGAAATTATCAAATATTTCATACTGACACGTTACAAATGATGGTGTTAGCATCCATGAACGAATGGTTGCAACCAGGTTTAAAAAGGTAAAGAAAGCGCTACATAGTTGTTTTCCTTTACAAAGGTACATTGGAAAGAAGATGATCACTCAACACTATAGAGAATACACTTTAGAACCCGAGTCTAGTCAGCAGTGTACACACCCAAACAAGCGCAGGAATTGCTTTATGGAACGTCCTCACAGGATTTAGTGCAGGGGGAAAAACAAACAAAGTCAAATGGCTGGCCGGGAAGCTTTTTCTACAGCACCGCAGCTTACTGCCCGTTCAGGATATACGCTAATGTTTTAAGGATAAGGAAGGTTATATTTAGAGGAAATGCACCCGCATTTTCCTGGAGGGTGGAAAACTAATTGGGAAAAACCACCCCCAGTACACGCAACAGAAATTAGAGCTTCCATTCCCCATCATCGGCAGTCTAGTCTAATATGAGAGTAGCGTCTTAGACTATGCGGCCAATGAAGCGGGAGGGAAGCTATTATTTTACATGTAGACTCGGTCCTTAAATGAGGCCAAAACTGCAGATAGGTGGACGCTGTTTGATTAGTGTTTATAATCAAATCAGTCGAATCAGCAACATTTAATTTTATTTTGCTTGGGTTACACAAGGCTTATTAATGAGCTAAACCAGTGATTTTCAAATTTTTTAACTCACAGCACACTCAACAAGACGCTTAAATTGTCAAGGTGCATTATAAGTATTTTAAGGATAAATGTCATCATTAAAATAAACATATTAAGATTGTTTTCAAAAGTCCTATAACTAAAATTATTGTGTTATTTTCAAAAAAAAAGTGTTAATGATGGATTTTAAAAAGATTTATTTTTATTTCACAAATATTTTAGCGTATTTTTTTATTATTCTACAACTCCCACGCACACCAATGTGTTGAACCACAAACCAGTATTCATACCAAAGTTGGGAAAGTATGGTCACATGGTTTTCTTAGAAAAAGGATAGGAAAATCACACCTTTCTTACCTTCGTACACCTATATAGGATCAGAACTTCAGCTTCTCGAACATACATACATAACATACATAAACTGTAATAATAACCGAGCAGAGACAAAAAAAATAGCACCACGTCCTAATACCTGTTCAGGATATACGCTTATGTACTAACTACGCTAATTAGCTAGGGATGAGGGATGTGGAGTCTTGAAAAAGTGTACCCGCATTTGCGTGGAAGAAAGGTAAAAAACCATTTAGAAAAAAAACACATTCAATACACACTAGCGGTATTCAAAGCCCGGTCTCCCCATCAATTGGAGTTCAGTCCATTGTGAGAATGATGCCTTAGACCATAAGATCACCGAAGCAGGTATCAGGATAATTAGTCCCCTTCTTGCTTCGTCATTATTTCAAAAACAGTAGAACTAAATTTTATCTGTTTGTGTTGTATTCATGATTCAGGATATCTTAGCAAATTATTTGAAGTTCAAACGTTTGGTGTAAGTTATTGTATTCGTGAAAACATTTGCCCTCGTGATTAAGATGGATCTGGACGTTTTATATACCCCCAAACTTTAAAAAGTTTGTCTTACAATAATTGGGATTATGACTGTACCCAGCTGTACCAGCAATCCAGTTTTTGTTAGCCTGGTAACTATTGTAGATGTTTCCCATGTATTCAGCATTAAACTGTACCAGCAAGCTAGTTTTTGTTAGCCTGGTAATCATTGTAGATGTTTCCCATGTATTCAGCATTAATCTGTACCAGCAAGCCAGTTTTTGTTAGCCTAGTAAACAGTGTAGATGTTTCCCATGTATTCAGCACTAAACTGTACCAGCAAGCCAGTTTTTGTCAGCCTGATAACCATTGTAGATGTTTCCCATGTATTCAGCATTAAACTGTACTAGCAAGCCAGTTTTTGTTAGCCTGATAACCATTGTAGATGTTTCCCATGTATTCAGCACTAAACTGTACCAGAAATCCAGTTTTTGTCAGCCTGATAACCATTGTAGATGTTTCCCATGTATTCAGCATTAAACTGTACCAGCAAGCCAGTTTTTGTTAGCTTGCTAACCATTGTAGATGTTTCCCATGTATACAGCACCCATCTGTACCAGCAAGCCAGTTTTTGTTGGCCTGGTAACCATTGTAGATGTTTCCCATGTATTCAGCACCCAACTGTAACAGCAAGTCAGCTTTTGTCAGCCTGATAATCATTTTAGATGTTTCCCATGTATTCAACATTAAACTGTACCAGCAAGCCAGTTTTTGTTGGCCTGGTAACCATTGTAGATGTTTCCCATGTATTCAGCATTAAACTGTACCAGCAAGTCAGTTTTTATTAGCCTGGTAACCAGTGTAGATGTTTCCCATGTATTCAGCACCCAACTGCACCAGCAATCCAGTTTTTGTTAGCCTGGTAACCAGTGTAGATGTTTCCCATGTGTTCAGCACCCAACTGTACCAGCAATCCAGTTTTTGTCAGCCTGATAACCATTGTAGATGTTTCCCTTGTATTCAGCATTAAACTGTACCAGCAAGTCAGTTTTTGTTAGCCTGGTAACCAGTGTAGATGTTTCCCATATATTCAGCATTAAACTGTACCAGCAAGTCAGTTTTTATTAGCCTGGTAACCAGTGTAGATGTTTCCCATGTATTCAGCACCCAACTGCACCAGCAATCCAGTTTTTGTTAGCCTGGTAACCAGTGTAGATGTTTCCCATGTGTTCAGCACCCAACTGTACCAGCAATCCAGTTTTTGTCAGCCTGATAACCATTGTAGATGTTTCCCTTGTATTCAGCATTAAACTGTACCAGCAAGTCAGTTTTTGTTAGCCTGGTAACCAGTGTAGATGTTTCCCATATATTCAGCATTAAACTGTACCAGCAAGCCAGTTTTTGTTAGCCTGCTAACCAGTGCAGATGTTTCCCATATATTCAGCACCCAACTATACCAGCAAGTCCTTGATACATACTCTCACAACTAGACCAAACTCGTTCAGCCCCGAGCGGGAGATACTTCAAAACGAATCGATAAATCAATCCGTCGATGCAACAGGAGTAATAATTCTATTCTTCTCCATAGCTCCTTGTAGCATGTTACTTCTAATTATTCGTCCTGTGAGGATTATAATTACCACCAAACGTGATTGTGTGAGCCATCAATTAGTTTTATTGTATGGGGGACCGAAACACAACATATGTGACTCACATGTATGTAACTTATGTGTGACCCATTGAGGCTAGAAAGTAAGAACTTCAACTTTCTTCTATCCTATGTGTTGTTGTGTTTTTTCTGGCACGTAACAGCTGGGTCATTAGTGCTCTGCTTATTCTTATTATAAATAAATACAGTCCTATTTTATTAGAAAGCTCGTTTTTGAAAACTGGAAACTTATGGTGGAAATAAAAATAATAGCTGTAAGCTACATTACACATGTAAATTACTTTCTTATTTTTATTAATCATACCCGCCTCGGTAGCGTAGTTGGCTAACGTGCTAGTCGTGTTAAGCTCGACTGCTGATGACGGGGAGATCGAGGTTCGAATCTCGGTCGGGTGAACTGGGGGTGGTTTTCCTAAATTGTTTTCCACTCTCCCTACACGCAAATGCGGGTTCACTTCCTGTAATTCAAACTTCCCCATTCCCAATCCAATAGCGTAATTAGTACTTAAAGCGTATAACCCGAATGGGTAGTAAGACGCGGTGCTAAATAATAATAATAATAATAATAAAATAATTTATTAATCATGTAAAGATAAGCTAGACAGTAATCCGTAAGGAAGTAGTTTCCGAAGCATTTTATAAACAAATTTATAGTTGACCTGACCTGGTAGTCCAGGGGTAAGGTGTCGGACTTCTGTGCTAGTGCTCGGGGTTCAATCCTCGGTCCTGGCACAGATTTATCTGATCGCCAAACCCTTCCTTCACCTCTGACAAGACGTGTATTAATCACAACTTGAGAATGTGGGGAATACCAAGCCTCCTCCGTGGTTCGTATTCCACGTTAAACTGTAGGTCCTCCATTTCATATAATAATCACCCTAGCATTACATATTAACGTAAGTGCGTACAACCCGAACGGATAGTAAGACGTGGTGATAATAATAAATAATATAATTTTATAGATGAACTTTTCTTAATAAATCAAATAATAAATTTCTAGAATGTTAAATTTTAGTGACTTTCAATATTTGTTGGTGGTTTAAAGAGGGGTTCCTATGAACATCGAGCTTTACCTACGGTAAGATTTTAGTAGGAAGAGAGATATCCGAGATTTTCAAAATTATTTAATTTATTTCTAAATATTCATACTTCAAGTAATGTGATATGTAACCATTACTTTTTATAGATCGTATCAACGTCTACTAAAGTAATAGTAATAATACAGTAAAATGTTACATTGATGTTAATTACAGCAAAAAAAATGTATTCTATAAGCAAACCCCCCATTCTTCCAAAACCATACAGTATCATTCTTTTGTTTTTATTTCTATTTTGAAATATTTCAATGAGTTTATAGCAAGGAATCTTCAACAGGCCTGGATTAAGGCATCTGCCAAGTGTGCTATGCACAAGGGCCCCTGGGTTTAGGGGCCCTCATCCGTCCCGCAAATAAATCACTTTGACTTGTCATATTTATTTTATAATAATATTATATTTTAATATTTCATTACTTTTATGTGTTCCCGTAAATTTTGGTCCCAAACTTAACTGGAAATTCCCTTATTGAATCCCTGTTTGTTCATTTATTATGCTCGTATGCGCCGCTAGGGGCGCTGCTAGCCTGGTATTACGTGGAGTCCGACTTTCCGTGCTTATAAATTAACGCAACCTTTACTTTTGGCAAACAGAAAATTTTAACATATCTGCAGATGGTACCATTGTCTCTTGACAGAAAAATAAACATTGATTTTCTATTTTCAATAATTTCTGAGATCAAATAATGAAATACTTGGACCAGGGCCCCCTAAATTGTTAATACGGGCTTGATCTTCACCAAATGAAAATTGTCAGTATTTGAGGGCAGTATTGGCAGAATACTTAATAAATGTAGAGATTATGGTAAGATTAAGAATCAAATAGCCAAAGCTATCATATTTGTTTTTAATACGGATCTAGCCGCATCTATATACCATATTCTAAAAATTTAAAAACTACACTAGGACATGGGAATTTAACCCAGGACTTTTGACTTATTACTCCAATGCTTTAACCACTGAGATATTCAGGAATCATCCCGAATTCAAGGTCATTCTTCACTCATATTTTAAGGCCGAGTCTTATGGTAAGATATCACACTTAACATAAATGGTCAACCTTCTAAGTTATAATATATAATATACTCAATAGTAAAATACTAGCTTACACATATACAATTCTCACCACGTTTCACTGGCCATTTGTTAATGGTTTAAGGATAAATGAGGTATTTTAAAGGAAATGTTCCTGAATTTGCGTGGATGAAGAGGGAGGAACCATTTAGTAAAAAAGCCTCTTCGATACACCAGGCCGGTATTTGAACCCCACCCCCTACGTAACCAGTAAACTACACTAAATAGGCTTACCTTGCAGCCATTAATACGGATTAATCCATACAAAATTAGTAAATCACTGAAGAAGTCGAACAACGGGCGCCTTCATCTTACCAGCCTTCATAGCCATTGAGTCATGGATACTTTTTAATTAATATCAGGCCTACTTTTATTTCATAGAGACCAATTAAACTCAATTGAAGACCATTAATTTGGCCGGAATTCCAACTTTTACTCTCAAAGACAGAAATATAAAAAATTACTCTCCAGCAAAAAAGAAGAAAAAAGAATTTTGGCTCACACACACACGAAAAAATAAGAAATGAAGACACGAATTTCCTCTCTCCATTGGAGGGTGCAAGTTTCTTGTCATAATTACTTTGTTAAGAGAGAGTGTTCGTGTGTGTGTGTGTGAGCTCTTATAACGACCCAAGTGTCTTAAGAGGGAGGAAAGAGGGTGGCAGTGGGGGTTGGAAGCGATATTGAGAGAGCTTTCGTAGGGTGAGAGAAAGTTGTTAAAGGAGGGTCGATATTCGATAGGAAATACAAGGCGTATTAAAACAACACGGTGAAGTTGGTGTTTGGAAGCTGGGTAGGCCAGTAGTAAATGGGGTGCGGGGGTCCATTCCAGAAAAGTTTTTGGTGAGAAGAGAGCGAGAGAAAACAGGTTTCAAGGGGGAGAAGCAGTGGACCAGCTGGTCAGAAACCTTCTCTTAAAACCACACTCCTGATACTAAAGCCCTTCTCTGATACAATCTCCTTTACACCAAGACTTCATTTGGAGGAGGGGGCAAAGGCGACTGTTTTGAACATTACAAGTTTCACTTGTAACATATTGGACATGACCAAACACCTCTTAGTTCTTCCCTTTTAACTCGACTTTATGTGATCTTTTTTTTTTGTCCGCACCTTCTTTTTGACAAGATGTTAAGCGCGAGATTTGTTTGTTGAATAAACATAATGTCGACTCGTGAAGAAAATAAACTACTCCGTTTGACCTTTTATGTGCGTGAATAGGGGAAAATTCGTTTTCGTGGTAGTCAACGTGACGATAAATTAGTTAACATTAAAAGGAAATAAATATTCAAATTTAAGAATATATACCTTTGAATCATTTCCTTTTTATATTAGGATTCTTTTACTTTTGTTTCCTAGGGAATAAAAATAAAACTTATGTTTTTCAGTTAGAAGGACCTCTAGAACAGATCCCATCGTTTATATAAATATTTATAAGCTTTTTATGTTAGTAATTTATTCAATACTATCCAATACTGATGAGCATGTGGACATAATTATCAGTTACGTTTGGTCTGGTTTGTTGGTTACGGATAAGTTGGGGTTCATATCTCGGCTGGGTGAAATTAAGTGTTTTATCCTACGTGGTTTCCCAACAGCCCTAGAAACAAATGGGGATACACATTGAGTAAATTATATCTCCCTAATCCCTACTGCATTGGTGTTAGTATACGGAAAGCTAAAACTGGTAGTAAGGCACAGGATACTTACCAAAAAACCTATCTTAAATTGATAGGTTATAAATCTATTAAAGAAATGGAGTATATTAATTGGTGTCAAATATTCTAGGGGCCTATTCCTCTCCACCAAAGGTTAATAAAAGTTAATACAAACATGGGTATAGAAACGCTTAGTTTTAGGGTTACTACAGGTTTTCCACGGAGATGCATTGGATAGATTGAACACAATGGATGTTTAACTGTGGGAAAATTTAAAGTCCATTGTTGACGCAACTCCGATGGTTGATGTTGAGGTTTTAAGAGATCGTATTAAAAATGAATGTGAGCAAATATGTAACACATCAGGTGTATTCAACAGAGTACAACAAAGCATGGAACACAGGCTCAAAGGATACATCGAAACATTACAACATTTTTTTTTTTAAATTGTTAAAAAATTTTGTGTATTGTGTTTTTGTTAGTTTCTGTTGAACTTTGTCTTGTTTAGTTGAATTAATTTTTCTGTTGGCTTGAGTTTTAATACAATTTAAAACATCTTCCTACCTCAGAAACTAAATATTTTAGACTCGTATTTTTATGAACTTTTCTTAACGTGGTTGATAGGAATACACCTGTAGAATATTTGACACCAATTAAAATAAACCCTGTATATAAAATTGAGTTGATAGCTGTATGTTTCTCTTTAACTCAAAAACTACCTTATCGATTGCGCTGAAATCATGAATAAAACTTGGATACCTGAGAAACACAGAGACTATATATTTTTTTCTAAAATTCAATAAAATGGATGTTTTTCAAATATTTTCCCTTAAACTATGTAATAAATATTGTATTCTCCTAGTGAATGTATAATTCATTTTTCTGTCTTACTTTATAACCAAGTCTATTGCAATCAAAGAAAAATTCTAAAATACATTTTAATCTGAAGAGAAACCATATTTGAATTTGTATTAGTTGTTTGGTATTCATTTTAGTAGGCAGATCATGTTTATTTAACATGATAAAACTTACACATGGGTGACGTACAAAATATGTATTGGATCTTAGCCTATATTTACATATTAAATATTCAGACAATTAGATGAATTCTCCCATTGAAAGGAAGCTTAAACTCTAGAGAAAACAAAGAAATACTCAATTTTGTTTTGTTTTTGTTATGACAATGTCACTTCAAGACCAAGAAAGTTTACAAAGGAAGTTAGAGATGCTTGAAGAAGTAAACCTCTGGTATTTTGTTTTTAATTTACCTATATTGAGACCCTAACACCATGAAGCGCTTAGTTTCTGGCGCGGGCTATATACAAATCCAGAAATATGATTATTTTCATTCTGATCAAACCTAGAACTGTGAAATCGAGCTTTCATTTATAACGTATACTTTTGTTAGTCTTACACCCTAGAAAACCTGACTAATAGCCTACTTCAATTGACAAAAAAACTAAGAAAAATTACAAACATTGGGCATAAATTTACATCCTGGAGGAAATAATGAGGTATGCATCTTGAATTTATTATTTTTACCCCCACGTTTTATATTGAATTTGAAATCAGGGGTAGTGGTAGACGTGAGAAATGGCCATTGTTTTTGTAGGGATTTTTTATCAGAACATTTTTAAAGTAATCAAATAATCCTCCAGTAGAAGCAGTCTCATTTTCTTCACATGGTGACATCAACGCTTCTTTAATATCTGTAGGCTGTAGACAGTGTCATTAAATTTAATGACTTTTTTTATCTTCATTTAAATAGTTTCTCGCCCTCTTTGGTGGTCATCTATTTTAGGCACTACTATCACAAAAGACTAGACTGACGATGACAGGGAGATCGTGGCTAGATCCCGATAGGATGTACTATGGGTGGCTTTTTCCAAATGTGGCTACACTTCCACTAATTCATCCTTACTCATCCCTAACCCATTAACGTAATCAGTTCATAAGCGTGTTACCCATTTGGGTAGTTGCATGAAGTACTAAAATAAAAGGTGTTTCATCTACTTTCACTATGTTCATGATAGTTTACTAGAACTCTTAATATCACGACGTATGTAAAATCAAAGCCTACGTTTCTACTGGAGTAATATTTGATTTATTTTGAAAAAAAAATGTTTTCTATAAAAAAACACTGGCCTTTACTCGTGTCCTCATCCACCCCACCTTAAATCAACTAATGAGATATGTAAAGAACTCCAAAACCAGAAAACGTAGCATGTGTAATCAGTGAAACTTGAGAATGTGTTATTGGCACTTTTTGTAAATTATATTACTACTGCCACGGGTATCTCCAAAACCAAGAAAAATAGTGAGCTGAAACTTGGAATAGGCCTACGTAATCATAGAAACCTAAGAGTGTACTTGCCTTCTTCTTTTTTAGCACCATCTCTTACTACCCGTTTGGGTTGTACGCATATATACTAATTACGCTAATGGTTATTAGGTAAGACGAAGGTAATGTTTAAATTAAGTGTATCCATATTTGCATGATGAAAAGTGGAAAACATTTGGGAAAAAAACACTCCCCTTAAACCCTACCGAGATTCGAACCTCGACATCCCCGTCATCGGTAATCTAATCTCTTGTCAAGTTGCGCGTTAGACCACGCAGCCACCAAAGCGTGTAATTCCTGTTTATTTATTCTTACTCTGATATACATTATTTAACTCTGGATTTAGTGGACTCGGCTGTAGTGAACATCCAGCTACAATTAACCTAAAAATATATTGTTTTAATTAACATACATTTAAATAGAGCCTAGATGTCAAAAATTTAGTTTATTACTAACCATCAACTTCGGTTTTATTAAACGTAAAAAAATAAGATTTCTAAGGATAATTTGTATCCCTTTGAAAACAAACCTAAATTGTTGTTTGAACTTAATACTTGAAAAACTGTTTCTCTAACAGAGTTATTATATTGGTCACACATGATCAATTGAAATTATGTAATGAGACGTGGATGAAAGTTTGAGTGGATACCTTTGGCCGACAACGCACGAAGGAGTGTGGCAATGGCCAATATTTAGAATTGCTTCCGGCAAGTTGGTTTAGATACTTTATCTGCGACTTTCGATGTAGAGGATGAAATATCACGTAAGGAACTGCTACAATTGGTCAATGACCATTGTTTTTAAATCAAAGAGATTATCTATATGGACTATGACATTTTTTTTTAGCAATTAAATTGATTGGTACACTTCTTTAGTCAAATAAACAATATATATTAAGAATACAATAAGGAATTAACTTATTCAAAGAGAAACTGTTAGATCAAAAAATTAAATTAATTACCACAGACATAATAACATCCTTATAAATTACCTCAGAAATTGTTAAAGGGACACATCTCTCGGATTTTTATAAATGTTCGGATTACATATTTGATTGGTTTATTTATTAGAAAATGGGATTAATTTATCCGTTCATTTTAAATATTAATTCATTTATACTTAAATATGTATTTTATATTAGGTTTAGTTATGTATTTATTTTAAAATACATATGAGCTGAATGTTTGTTACTATTAAATTAAACGTCCACACATGAGTGGTGCTTTTTATATTAATATTTAAGTATTATTTACGTAATTAATTTAGTCTTATGTATAGTCAATATTTTCTAGATAATTTATTTTTAGCACAGCGTCTTAATATACAACTGGGTTATCCGAATATGTACGACTTTCTATAATGTGCTAGGTATGAGGAAGGTTGGGCTTAGAGGAAATGTACCCACATTCGCATGGAAAAAGAGTAGAAAACAATTTAGTAACAGTCACCCCCAGTAAACCTGATTGGTATTTGAACCCTGGACTCTCTTTCATCATTAGTCCAGTCTATTATGAGAGTGATGTTGTAGATCACGCGGCCACTGAAGCGATTTTTTTATCTGGTTCCTAAAAATAATTTTACTCTTATTCATTGTAGCTTCAATTATGGACATTATTGAAGTGTGTCTTAAATTGCATATTAAGTTTTTTGAGATATTGTATTGGTTCAAATCAGACGTATTGCTCCTTAGTTACCTTTTCTCTCTTACAACATTGAATTAGATAAACTTTGAGTTTAACGTGAAAATAAATAAACTATTAGTTCTAATCCCGTTAAACTTGCACAACACACATTTGTTATGCTTCTAAACATAACAAAGAAAACCACTAGACTAAATATAATTTCTAGCAGTAGAATTGTTTTCCCCCTTAATCTCTTGGCTCTTTGTAACATATATTCCAACTGTATATCAAATTCCAGAATAATGAACCAACGTCAACAACCTTTTGAATAAAACTAAATATGCTGTGTTTATGTACAAACTGTACTTATTTTGATGCAAATGAATCCAAGGTGCAAAGTGTTTATGTGTTTTTAAATCGTAAATGATTGCTTATCCCGGGGTATAAACCTAAGACCCACCTCGTTATTGGTTGTGAAACGTTACGGTTTATAATATTACGTTACAGACTCAGGTGTTTCAAAAAAGACACCATATATCACGCACTGCTTGACTTATAATAGGGGTGACGGAAAATGATGATGATGATGTTTTAGTCAAGGAATACTTCAGTAATTTACGTTGTTAAACCCGCCTCGGTGGCGTAGTTGGCTAACGCGCTAGTCGTGTTGAGCTCGACTGCTGAGGACGGGGAGATCGAGGTTTGAATCTCGGTCGGATGAACTGGGGAAGGTTTTTCCTAAATGGTTTTCCACTCTCCCTCCACGCAAATTCGGGTTCACTTCCTCTAATTAAACCTTCCCAATTCCTAATCCATTAGCGTAATTAGTACTTAAAGCGTATAACCCGAACGGGTAGTAAGACACGGTGCTAAATAATAATAATAAAATACCTTGTTTAACAGGATAAGTGTTTTGTAAGAATATTTGTAAGTTTTACTTCCTGTCCATTTTAATAGCAAATTCATACTAATGAGGTAAGGATAAGCAACGTATAATTTAGAGAACGTTTACTTAAATTTGCGTGAAGTGTCAAACATAATTTTATAAGGAAATACTGAGTGTCCTCAGCCAGGAATCGATCTCCTATCTCTTAATTACAGGCAAACCAAACAAGACGAGAATGACGCCTCTGTCTGCGTGCCCACCAGTTGATGCGTGTTATAATAAATTAGGTGTATATTAAATAGCTTTGTTTTTATAATGGGTATACAATATTCTTGGATAAATATTTCTTTTATGGTAATTTGCAAGCCTTTAAAATACAATTTTTACTATCTCGCTATCTTACAGGTAGAGAAAGTATAGTGATTGTCAAAGAAATCGAACTCAAGATTTTGATGAATCTTGACGTTTCATGACCCCTCCGAATCCAAAAAAGTTGTTTTTGACTTTCCATCTGTCTCTATGTACCTCCAACTAGAGCCTAAGCTATTTTACCGATCGGGCTAAAACTTGGTATATTGGGTTTTCATAGGGTTGCCACGAGGGGTTTTTGCAATTGGATATGTAACCCTAAAATTGAGGGTAGTTTATTGAAGGGCAAAAAGAGAAAAAGTCGATTTTCTCAAAATTGGCTTTAACGATTTTGATTAAATTTGATTTCTAAACATTTATAAATATTCCAAACAAAATGGCTTCTCTCAATATTTTGGCAAAATTACTTTAAGGGCTCCGATCTGATGCGTAAATGATCTTTTTTTTATATAATATCGCCTAAACTATTTAAGATATGAAATTACTTCTCGTTACAAATATGTAGGTTTCTTTATAATACAAATATTTTATATAAAAACATATTTTTATAAAACCAATAACTTTCAAGCTATACGTAAATATATATATAAACTTTTCGAACACAAAAGGTAAAAGTATTGCGACAGCAAAAGAAAATCTAACCTGATATGTTGATGGATGTCGACGTCTCAAGAACCCTCGAATCCTAAAAAGCAATTATTGCAATGACGTCTGTCTGCATGTCTGTTTAAACTTAAAATTAATAGTAGTTTAAGAAAGGGCGAAAAGAGAAAAAATAGATTTTCTCAAAATCCACTCAACGATTTTGATTAAAATTCGTATCTAGGTGTTAATTAGATTATAAATAAACTGGCTTTTTTAATTTTACCATGAAAATGAATTTTACGGTACTTTACACAACTCGAAACTTCCGTATCTCCGCTACTATTTGAAATACTAAATAACTTATCATTGCAAAATTGTAGTACTATTAAAAGTAAAAAAACTTTTATATGAAATATATTTTGTATAAATCCAACAGTTTCTGAGATATTGGTAATTATATTCATTCGATTTTGTAAGATTTAGTTGTAAAGAGATACTACTTAAGTTTTAACGCAATAATTCTTCAATGCCATAGAGTAATTAAATATAAGTAAGTCTCTAAAAGTTTATGTTATTTTTCCTTAAACCTCTTAAGAGAAATGTTTGTATAACAATGATTTATATCCATTTTATACTCAATAGTCCATATTTTCATTTTTTATTGGTCAAAATTTATAAATGAGGAATTTTTAGCAATGCGATGGTATAAAGATTTGCAACACCTAATAAACGAAGATGATTTTAACCAGAAGTTGAAATTTTAATACGAAGTGTTGACCCTTGTGGACCCAACTTTGATCTTTCTTATCGGTCAAAACATACAAATGAGGACATTAATTCTTTACAAACAAAATTATAAAATTTAAACCCGGGACTAAATTTTTTTTTTACATAAGTATAGTTAAATTTATGCTTAGGATTGCTAGTGTATATTATTTAATTTCAGATATATTACGAGTTTTGAGTAAATATCTCCATTTTCAAACAATAGAGCGAGAAAGTCAGTGCGGAGTTCCGTACCACTTATTTTAAATTGTGATTAACAGTGTTACTTGGTATATTAAGAGTGAAGGTGAGGGTTGTATCTTAAAACACAAAGTCTTGAAATAATTCTCCCCTAAAACATGGGGCATGAGTGTTCCTTCTCCTCATTACAACGACTTAGCAATTATTAGCTCACTCTGCTAGGGTCCCTTCCAATAATTGGGACCTGAGCGCTCCCTTACCTTACAACAACGACTTAGCAATCATTATCTTACCCTGCTAGGGTCCCTTCAAACAACAATTGGGACCTGAACGCTCCGTTCTTTCGCCATAACGACTCTGAGGTGATTAGCTCTCCCTACTTGTTTACCCCCCATTAATATTCATCTTCCTCTTCTCCAGACATGTAACGCTTATAGCTTACCATAATCCCTAAATTTGCTACATTTAAATCATTGATCCAAATATTTAAAAAAATATATGTTCTTGTAGTGGTGCACTCAGGTGGAAAATTAGGAATTTGCCTTTCACCAAGATATCAAATAATTTTAATGAGAACTTAAATGATATGAAGTAGAACTAAAAGATGGAGCACTAAAAATATGTCGACTTTTTTAAGATTATTTCTACAACTTGACATTTAAAAAAATACACCGTTACAGCTATTTAAGTTTCCTTCAAAATTCCTTTGTTAGAACAAAAACAGTACTAAGCAAATAGTTTCTATGTATTGTGTGTTTGTCCACATGCACTATAAAATCGCTGCCCTTGATTATGATAAAAAAAACATTTCTTAGTAACTGCTTTCATATTCATATTTTTTCCTGACTGCTCCCACCAGTTAGGAAATTGTGTCCCCTAGCTCCCCTACCCAAAATATATTTTGTTTTATTAAAGCCTCGATCGTATGCCCCCACCCAACGTAGATTTCTGGTTACACTACTGTGTCCTTATGTCCTTTTTGAATAGAAATATGTGTGGTTCCACGAGCATGTTTTATCTACATGCTTCAAGGGAAGTTTCTACCATTTTTTCTTAGATAATACAAATATTCTTGAGTTACACAAACCAAATATACACAGACAGAAAACACAACCTCAATACACAAATGAAAATTTATGAATTATAAAAGGTTTCTTTTTACTATTTAAGAAAATAAATATATTATTTAATCGCTTATTCGTAAGGTGCGGGGATGGGGTGGGGTGGGGTGGGATGTGGGAGACGCGAGAAAAGTTGAGTGTCTTTTCTTTGCAGTTTTTATAGCAACATATTTGTCGGCCCAAAAGAAATCAAACATTGATTGTTTCAGTACAAACATAGAGTTAAATCTTCTTCACTCGGTGATAACAGTCCTTCAATATCCGTTAAATGTGTCCTAGTATTTGATGAAAACTTTTTCTCTTTACTTTTAAAGTTTATCTAAAATTACGTTATATTGATGCCAGATGTGCTTATTGATAGTCCGACACCTTAGCTCAGTTGGTATAGCATCTTACTACGGAGCCAAGGGTCCCGGTTTCGATTCATGGCATGGCCGAAAAATTTATCATTGGTGAAATGTGGGCTTACGATTTCACACTGATGAATAAACGGCGGGGGGG
>CABFVX010000414.1:202353-255625 GCA_902151425.1 Timema shepardi
GTGTGTGTGTGTGTGTGTGTGCGATGCCCAGCCAAATCTACGGTACGCAGATTATGAAATTTTTAACATAGAGGGAAGAAATTAGGTCCGAATGCGCCTCAAGGCCGGATTTTTAAATTTTTAATTAGTTTTTTAATTAGGATATTTTTATAACCAATTTTTGAAGATTTTTTTTTAAATCTGGCTTAGAATTGCGTTTCAGAGATAACATTTCCATTTGAAATTGTGTACCACGGGGGGTGAAGGGGACTTATATAATTCTTATACCACAATGGCACATGGGAAACGCCATACTGGATTGCTAGTATATTAATAAAATGAAGAGTGTGTTTGTGTGTTTGTTTGTCATGAGAATTGCATGATAACTACCGCACGCAGTAGTATTATATTTTAAAATTAGTAGCCCCTGTGCACAAACATATGCATCTCGAAGCTGGAATTTTAAATTTTTGGTCAGATTGCTTAAAATGTATTAAAATGTGGGTTGGAATAAATAAAATGAAAAGATTTTTGTCTGTCTGTTTGAAAAAAAAGAAAAGCGTTGCCTTGGGTAGGTATTGCGTGGCTACCCCGGGCAACAATGGGTACTTTCTGCTAGTGTCACATAATAAAGTTGGGATCCTTAAATCGAAACACATTTATTAAATTGGTTAAAATTATTACATATAAATATATAAAAATAAAAATTTATTGTGGATATATTCACATACATTTCTACATATTAAATAAATACGATTTGCATGATATGTTAACTAATTTAAAACATCTGCTCATTACTAATGACTGATTAAGAGTCAGATTAAATATTCCTTTAGACCAGTGATTCCCAACCTTTTTTGTTTGGAGGAACCCTTGAAATATTTCGAAAAATCTCAACGAATCCCTACCTGGTTGACATATATAAGATTCGACAGGGTTAAAATAAATAAATACACGTAAAAAAATGGGTTAGTAGTAAATAATAGTTAAATCATATTTTTGATTAAAATAGTCTACAAGTATTTACTGCCTATTAATATTTAGCTTACTATTATTACTGTCAATACTAAAATTACAAACATTTTCAGTTTACATCTGGCTTACTGGTTATAAACAAACTTGGGGTATATATTTTTCAATAGTTTTGTGTTACTATAATATTTTTATAGACTCGTTAACGGAACAATACGTTACATTTTATTGTTTTCTTATTAATTCACAACTGAAAATAATACACGTTTCAGTAGAGTAACAATGATTCCTACTGTCACTTAATTTAATGTGAAACTTGGGCTTTCTTTTTTGAACTCAACAACTTAATTCGTGGTTGAATCTTTGGTAGGCACACACACAACTCTTTTTCCACAGACAACAGTATATTCCTATGTTTGGTTTTTAAATCCATTAAACACGAAAATGTTTGTTCACACAAGTACGATGTTGAGAATTGTAGCAATATGTTTATAGCTTTCTGGGAGATGGCAAGAAACTCTGTTTACACTGATATCCAAAACATATCTAATGACAGTTATTCAGATTTAATTTTTAATGTGCAATCATACTTCAGTTAGGTCAATTGTTCTTCTTCCTGCTGGCTGAGTAAAATCTCTGAACTGCTTGGAAAATCTGTCAAAGTGTTTCTGATCCAATCATACTCTTCCTATAACAAAGAAGGGAAGTACTTGGCAAGATTTTCAGCCAGAGATTCCATATGGCCGAAAATCAAGGGAATAATGGTTTCACGATGGTTGTCAGTTATAATGCTCTGAAGATGAGAAAATAGGGGTAAAATTTCAAAATTAATCTTAGAAAGATATTTTTTCCAAACACAAATTTTACTTTTGAATGTTAAAACTTTGTCTGTACACGTCAAAATATCTTCCTTGGGATCTTGCATGTTGGTGTTCAACTTAATTAGGTGTTCATAAATATCTACCAGGTATGCTAGTTTCAGGAGCCACGATTCATCCTCAAGATAGTTGGAAAAATAACTTTTATTATTTTCTTCTGAAGAAAATCTAGAGCTGCTCTTGTAGTTCTAATATGTGTGTCAACACTTTTCCCCTTGAAAGCCATTTAACTTCAGTGTGTAGAAGAGGTCACGTGACGTGGTCTTCCCCCATGTTTTCACAAATTTTTGTAAACATGCGGGACTGCAGAGGACGCTGCTTAGTAAAGTTAACTATGTTAACAGCTGTATCAAAAACATGTTTCAAGACTTCTCTAATCGTTTTAGAAACCAGAACTTCTCTATGAAGAAAGCAGTGGGTCGTTATAATGTCTGAATTATTTGCTTTGACAATAGTAACAAATCCCTTTATTGAGCCAATCATTGAAAGGGCGCCATCTGTGCATATTCCAATACAACGGTCCCATGATAAACCCAGCGACTCTAGATAAGAAGACGTCAGTTTGCAAACATCTTGCCCACGGCAAGTAGTAGGAGTAGTTAGAAAGCTTTAAAATAGTTAATTTAACACCATCACATTAACAAAATATTAAGTGTCATTAAGCCACAAATAAAATAACAAATCATTGTTTTCACTATTGAGATGAACAAATCTTACTATCAAAGAGAAATGATCACAGACAATTGACACGAGTAAGAAAACAAACATAGTAGTGTAGGCCGCACATGTCAGCCGTCTTCAAGAAAATGCACCCTAAATCTCTCTCATTTCTTAAATAACTATCAAGCAAATATCTAACCAAGCTAAACTTTCAAAACGCTTCTTTGTTTTATTTATGAGTCACGTTGAAACCTTAATATTTTAATTTGCTTATTAATTTTTTTTTTAACTGGCAAGTTGTACTATATTATCGCAAGCTTTTGCAAATTTTCGTGGAACCCTGGTTTGGAATCCATGCTTTAAACTGATATTGACAATACAAAATTTTCACAAACTAAATTGTCTAGTTCTAATTTCTTAATTATGTCAAAATTAGTGAGTTTATAAATAATCTTGCCTGGAAATAATAATGAACAAAAAACATAATGATATTTGTGACTAAAACTATACTTTATAACATGTATACGTTATAGATTCTCCACGCATCAAAGAATTTCCTAAAATAATATTTTTATAAAAAAATATACTATTCAAGAATAATTACACTAAGGGTTCGAAATACGCTTGCCACTCGCACTTGTGGGCACGAGGATAAAACCGTTAGTCTTATGTAGTCTGGTTTGCTGGTGACGAGGAGATTGGATTTCGCGTTCTTTCCGGTAGTACTAAGGTGTTTTCCCACTATCCTTCTAGGCAAATATAGGTGCACTTACTTCCAAACTCCACGTTCCTCGTCCCTATCCGATTAGTACAAATAATCGGATAGTCCAGATGTCCATAAAAACGCTGTGGAAAAAGGTGAGAAACAATGGAAGTGTGGAAGACGCGACAAAAGGCCAGTGTTTTTGCAGATTTTAAAACATAACTTTATTTTTTACCAAAACAAATCAAATCTTGCTCCAGTAGAAACAAAGATCTTAATTATTCTCTTCCCATGGTAACAACCCTTTTTGAATATCTTTCATGAGCATTTAATGAAAAACTTTTTGAATGAAGAGAAAAGTTGCCATTAAATTCTAGGATACCCTTAACAGATATTAAAGAAATGTTGATATTACCTTGTGAAGAAAATTAAACTTTATGTTTCTTCCGAAGCAATATTTTATTTATTTTGGCAAAAAAAAAGTTTCCTTTCACCTTAAAAAAAATACTTGCACCTGTAATCATACAATTGATGTCAATTATGCATTAGACTAGAGGGCCAGTGACAGTAAGGACAAGGTTCTTGTACTGGCTGTGTTGGGTGAGCTGGCGGTCTAGGGGTAGGTGTTGGACTTCTGTGCTGGGGTCCGGGGTTCGAACCTTGGTTCCGGCACAGATTTATCTGATTACCAAACCCTTCCTTCACCTCTGACAAGACGTGTATTAATACCAACTTGTGAATGTGGGGAATGACAGCCTCCACCGTGGTTCGGATCCCACGTTAGTTAAACTGTAGGTCCTCCATTTCATCTCACAATCGCACTACCATTACACATTAGCGTAAGTGCGTATAACCCAAACGGATAGTAAGACGCGGTGCTAATAATAATAATAATAATAATAATAATAATAATTGTCCTGACTGTGTGTTCAGGGGGTGATTTGCCATAGTATATCATTCCTTGTGTCCTGGTGTGTCGGTGCACCGACTTAGTGACACAAGCAGTGGTATACTGGCTGGCAAGGCAGTCTCTATAGTAGGGATACTGGTTTGTAGGAACAGTGCACGTGAACTCAGGGTAAGACTGAGCAAGGTTGTACTTGTGCTAGACTGGCTAAAATGTGCCAACATCGATCGGTACAGTATCCATACAGTAAGCAGCGAATATTCTCATGGATACGGGTACAATAAAGTTTAATAACCTTATTTACTTTAAGCCAGTGGTTCTTAACTAGTGTTCCCCGGAACACTTGTGTTCCGTGAACTGGTTACAAGTGTTCCCTTCCACCGGTGAACGATGCTACATGTAGTATAGAATGGTTAGCGAGAAAAAAAGCCAGAAACTAGAAAAAATTAATGACAAAATGAAACCTATTGGAATGTATTCAGTATGTTTCCCTGTACATTCTCTGAAAATTACCAAGTTTTCCCATCCCAAGAAAATCCGCCATCTTGGAAAAAAACGCGATTGCAAGGTTTCACTTAAAATTAAATATCTCGAGAACCGTTAGTAATACAGAGGTCTAATTTATGTCAACGTATCCCTATTGACTTCCTCTATGTTATCTATCATATCTATCATATGTTATGATGATTTAATTCTATAAGTAGCTTAAATAATAGTACATATAATAAAAAATACTTGTTATAGCTAAAATTTTAAGAATAAATTGTGGCGTTTTTTATGCTCTTATGAAATTTTACCTGAAATAAAAGCTGTAGAGCGTACGATGCCGTATCCAAATCATATATGTTAATTGTCTATACGTTAAAAACCCCGCTTACACCGAGCCCAAAAGTCACTCATTTTCCCACCAGGCGGCGCGGAGCGGGAACGACGTGCAGTGCCCGCTACATAACAGATGCCTTTCATTTCATAATACACTTTATTTAAATGCTGTTATGTGATGTAGCTGAGCATATGTTTTAATTTATAGATCCAATACTTTCCACACTTACTACGATAATCTTGGTGACCTGGTGGTCTAGGGGTAAGGTGCCGCTCGGGGTGCGAGGTTCAATCTTCAGTCCCGGCACAGATTTATCTGATTGCCAAACCCTTCCTTTACCTCTGACAAGACGTGTATTAATCACAGCTTGTGAATGTGTGAAATGACAGGCCTCCACCGTGGTTCGGGTTCCACGTTAAACTTTAAGTCCTCCATTTCATCTCACAATCACACTACCATTATGCATTAGCGTAAGTGTGTATAAACCAAACGGGTAGTAAGATGCGGTGCTAATAATAATAATAATAATAATAATAATAATAATAAAAGAGTCAAAGCTATTATTTATACTTTTTAGTGGGGATAACTCCATCTAGATATCATATTCTGAAAATTGAAAAATGACACCTGGACATGGGAATCGAGCCCGGCCAAAGCTAAAGGTCCTGGGGTAAATTCCCATGTCCAGGTATCATTTTTCAATTTTCATAAAATAATAATAATAATGCCAGAAAAATCTTTTACCCGAAATAAACTAAAAGCCATCTGTGCTTCATACTCAGAATAAAACCTGCTGTTACCTAACAAGGTTCTGAGTGAATAACTATAAAATTAAATGTAATTTTTTTTTTATATAAATCAATCACAACTATTTTCATTAATACAATATTAATTTCAACTATAATACAAAAATAATACGTTGTCATTTAATATATAATAATTTCTGCTCCTTCAAATCAGGGAAATGTTGTCTTGATGCGCCTTTCATGGTCCAACTTCTGTAAAAAAAAATCTATTTCAAAATTAAATGTGACTAATTAGCATTTTTCTGGCTCTGTTTATGTAAGAATTCGTTGGTTTTTTCCTCCTATAGACCAAGTATTGAGTGTTTTCTACTGTTTTGTTCGACATCAACACCACTTAATTAATTTAAGATAAACTAAAAGATTAAGGAATGTTTTATTATTTATACCTGTCAAAAATATCTCCATGTTTTAATCAAAAGTGTTTGCCTAACCCCAGTTGTCCTTGTTAATTTTCCTTTCTTCTTTGGGTTGTATACGTTTTGTGCAACCAGAACAATAACCGCACACGTTGGAACATTTCCGGCTATTTCTTAAAAATTCACAACTTCGGCTATCACATCCTTTTTTACAGTCTCAAGAAAGTAGGCAAAAAAATATGTTGTGGTACTGGTTCTGGTAAGGTTGGGATAGATTTAAATTGGCCATAGCTCGCTTTTCACCCCCACTCCAGTGGATCCCCTTTCATATGCCTCTATATTTGTACTTGTAAGTAAACATGGAATGTGTGTTGTCTTGCCACGTCTGAAGTTGGAGGAAGTGATTCTAGTTTGAACTCTGTGAATATTCTTGGTTTGGCAATATTATTCACGTACATTTTATAACGCTACTCATTGATCGTATGTGTATGTTTCCCGGCATATAACACACATATAAATACTTCTCCAGCTTTGATAATATCTTGAGATGGCAACAAATTGTGATAACATATGACCACTCTTATTTGTATATTTTTATTAAGTTTCATTTTATCAAAGGTTTGTAGTTTACCAATGGTATGTATAGCGGATGTGCTGTCATATCCCGTGAATGCATGTATTAATAGTACATAGTTTTTCATCTCACCCAAAGCATTACTTATTTACTACTGAATATTTTGGGGGGGAAGATTGCCTTTACTTTGTATTAACATGAACGTATTTGATCCTGCCAATGCAATAAAAATAACTAGTAAGTCAATATCTTCTCTCCTACAATCACTTATGTATTTCCATACCTGCCTCTTTGATTCCATTAGAAATAATCAGTGTGCCAGCATCTGTTTCCGCTTGAAGAACTTTAATTCCCCTAGCCTTCAAATGTTTGGATAGCAAAAATATGAGTCTGCGTTTGTTGTTTGGATTGAAAATCTCCCTGAGATAAATCTGTGTAGTGGTGTGTGTGATTAGATCTGACGAAGAGTAAGGGCCAGTTTCATAGTCAAATTTAGTACGCCTCAAGTGCGGCGCTACACTAATTACAAGACGACACCTACCTAAACCAGAATGGAATGGACCAGTTTCCTATGAGAGAACGGCCCATTCCATTCTGGTTTAGGTAGGTGTCGTCTTTTATTAAGTGTAGCGCCGCACTTGAGGCGTACTAAATTTGACTATGAAACTGGACCTTAGAAGCAAAGCTCTAGTTTGAACTTGAAGCGTGGCCACAAGCCCTCTGCAAAGATTGCTCTATGAGAAAAGGATCTAGAAAGGCAACACTGATTCCTATGCTAGAGAGCTACTGTCGACCAGCAAGTTGTTTGCCGGATAACATCCGCACTTAATTATATTATAGTATTGATGGAGGGCACTTGTTGCATAAATATACGTGGCAACGACATGAACAATATAAGGAAATAGTGAAATTGTTCTGGTTATGGTTGCACCAAAAGTTTACAACCCATTGAAGAAAGCGAAATAAACAAGGACAATTTGGGCCCAGACAAACACATTTGATTAAAATATGCAGAGATTTTTAACAGTTATAATAAAACATTCTTTGATCTATTAGTTTATCTTAAATTAATTAAGTGGTTAATAATTAAAGTTAAGACTTAGATAGAATGCTCTGGAAATTTATATAAAGAAAATAATTTAATGAATTAAACCGTTACTGAGTTGGTAGATGTATTAAATAAAATTATAATTCAAAAAGTATGATTACGATTTACTTTTAGTGACCAAAATATTGTCAGATATGAATAATTTAACATAGAATTAATAAAGCATCATCAAATGGACAAAAACGCAAGTTGATGACAAGTCTAAAATAAATGTATTAAACGTTAAAAAAATTAGTTACAAAAACTTACATATAACAATAAAAAAGGACAAAAAAGTATTTAAATCATATATATTAAGAAATAAAAAGTATAGAATTTGAATTTAGAGGTTAACATCTGCCATACGAATTTTAAGTGATTGAGTTTAGTTATTACAAAGAGACTGAAATGTATAGTATAATATGAAAAAATCAAAGTTTTAATTCCAAAATGTTAAGGAAGAAATTAAAAATTTGACGTGATATCTTAAGCCTTATCTGTTTCCTTTTCCCAATACTCCTTTGTGATAATCCGCAATGGAAAGATGCGGGATTATTTTCTTCCGACAAAAACATGTCGGAAGATGTTAACCTCTGAATTCAAATTTCATACTTTTTACTTATATGATTTAAATACTTTTTTTTTGTCCTTGCTTTATTGTTATATGTAGATTTTCGTAACTCATTTTATAACGTTTAAAACACTTATTTTAGACTTGTCATCAACTTACGTTTTTTTCCAGTTGATTATGCTTTATTAATTATATGTTAGATTATTCACATCTGACAATATGTTGGTGTTCCCTAGGAGTAAATCGTAACCATACTTTTTGAATTATAATTTTACTTAATACATAAACCAACTTGGTATCTGTCTAATTCATTAAATTATCTTCTTTATATAAATTTCTAGTCTCTAGACTAGATCATTCTATCTTAGTCTTAATTTTAATTATAACCATTGCTTACTTTTAACTATATTTAGAATGTTTTCTAAAATTTTAAATAAGGAGTGTTGATGTCGAAAATAACAGTAGAAAAAAAACTCAATGCTAGGTCTATAGGAGAAAATAAACTAATTCTTACATAAACGAAACCAGCAAAGTACTAATTAGCTACATTTAATTTTGACAATATTTCCCTGATTTGAAGGAGCAGGACTTTGCTAGATGACAGCAGGTTTTATTTTGAATATGAAGTGCAGATGGCTTTTAATTTATTTCAGTCAGAAGATTGTCGTAGTAAGTGTGGAAAGTATTGGATCTATAAATTAAAACATATGTTCAGCTACATCACATAACAGCATTTAAATAAAGTGTATTATGAAATGAAAGGCTTCTGTTATGTAGCGGGCACTGCACGTCGTTCCCGCTCCGCGCCGCCTGGTGGGAACATAAGGGACTTTTGGGCTCGGTGTAAGCGTTGTTTTTAACATATAGACAGTTAACATATATTATTTATACACGGCATCGTACACGCTACAACTTTTATTTTAGGTAAAAGTTTCATAATAGCACAAAAAAAGCCGCAATTTTTTTTAATGTATACTATTAGCTATAAAAAGTCTTTTTTTACTATATATACTATTATTTAGACTACTCGTATACCTAAACCACCATAATATATATTTATATTATAGAAGAATTTAATAGGGATATGTTGAAATAAATTAGGCCTCTGTATGACTACTGGTTCTCGAGATATTTAATTTTAAGTGAAACCTTACAATTGCAAGGGTTTTTCCAAGATGGCAGATTTTCCCGAATAGGAAAACTTGGCAACTTTCAGATAATGTAGAGAGACATATACTGAATACATTCCAATAAGTTTTATTTTGTTATTAATTTGGTCTGGGACAAACTCTAAAAGTCCTCTACTAATGATCAGGGGCGGCCCGAGGTAAATTTCGTGCCCGAACGGGATTGATTTGTGGCGTTCCCCCCCCCCCCCCCCCCCACACNATATAGCCCTTGGATAATATAGTCAATTCGCAATAGGAGTGGTGGTAGCTTAGAGCTAGCAAAAGCTACCAGATATACTCTCATGATGCCATTCGCCAGACCATATGACCTAAAAAAACATAATATTGATTTGTTGTCATTTTTGGCAGCCATAACGTTGATAAAAACAATTTATGTTTAATTTTGTTTTTATTTTGAACGTTCTTTAAATCTTCTGATAGCTGCTGCCAGTTACCACATTTCCCATGGTGATTGGACTCTGAGGAAAATATGAAAATATGAAAATAATCCCTAAACCTAACGTAGCCTGGGCTGATAGGAAAATAATCTGAAGGGAAACTCCACAAATGTTAATTATACGCTAAGCGTTTCACTTCGAGATTGTACAAAAACAGTTAGGATTACAAATAAAACTATAAGGAACTATTTTGTAGACAATGTTATCTTCTTATTTATTTTTTATTTGTTTAGTTTAACAAACACTTTGACAATATGAACGGTTCACGTTATAAATGCAAAAGAAAAAAAGGTTTTATGGTGCTATTTTTCAAGATGACAAATGTAAAATAAACTTTTGAGAGTGGCACTAAATTCAATTTTACTCACCACAAAATTATACTAAAATGTAAAATTCCATGTTAGTATCAACAAGTTAACGATTGTTTGTTGTACTTAGCAACTACACTATTACGCCTAGGTTATGTTAGGTTTGGGGATTAGTTCCATCACGCCCAGGCCACGTTACGTTAGGTTTGGCTTGGTGGGCGCCCCCTCGAGTCGGCGCCCCAGGCAGCCACCCGGTTCCCACTGACTTTAAGCCGCCCCTGAACATGACAACAGTTCTGAGTGATGCTATCTATTATGATTCTAAAAATTGACGATTGCTACACGCGTTGACTTTTAAACCAATATAATATCATAGTCTTTAAAGTAAATAAATGGTACGGAACTCCACACGGACTTTTTCGCTCTATTTTTTTGAAAATGGAGATATTTACTCAAAACGTGTAATGTATGTGAAACGAAATAATATACACTTGCAAACCCAAGAATAAATTGCACTATACTTATGTAAAACATTTTTTTTAGTCCTGGTTTTAAATTTTATAATTTTGTTTTTAAAGAATTGATATCCTCATTTGTATGTTTGGACCGATAGAAAAGATCAATGTTAGGTCCACACTTCGTATTAAAATTTCACTTATGGTTAGAATTTTCGACATTTTATTAGGTGTTGCGAATCTTAATGCAATCGCATTGTTATTAAATTCCTCATTTATAAATTTTGACCAATAAAAAATGTAAATATGGACTATTGATTCAAAAAAAAGGATATAGATCATTGTTGTACTAACATTTCTCCTAAGAGGTTCAGGCAAAAACAACATAAACTTTTAGAGACTTACTTATATTTAATTACTCTATGGCATTGTAGAATTATTGCGTTAAAACTTTAGTAGTAGCTCTTTACAACTAGAGTTCACGTAATTGTATTAATATATTTGCCAATATCTAAGAAACTGTTGGATTTATAAAAATATATTTCATATAAAAGTTTTTTATTTTAAATAGTACTTCAATTTTGCAATGATAAGTTAATTAGTATCTCAAATAGTTGCGGAGATACGGAAGTTTCTGCATGTGTAAAGTACCCTAAAATTCATTTTCATGGTAAAATGAAAATAGCCAGTTTATTTATAATCTTAATTAACAACTAGATACGAATTTTAATCAAAATCGTTAGAGTAGATTTTGAGAAAATCTATTTTTTCTCTTTTCGCCCTTTCTTAAACTACTCTTAATTTTAAGTTTAAACAGACACTCAGACATACGTCATTGCAAAGACCTATTTTTAGGGTTTGGGGGGGGGGGTTTGTCAAGCTTATATAATTATTATACTACAGTGGTTCACGGGCAACGCCGTGTGGGACTGCNGGGTCTTGAGACGTCGACATCCATCAAGTTCAGGTGTTAGATTTTCCTTTGCGGCTGCAATACTTTTTTTACCTTTTGTGTTCGAAAAAGTTATATATATATAGCTTGAAGGTTATTGGTTTTATAAAAATATGTTTTTTATATCTAAAATATTTGTATTATACAGAAACCTACATTTTGTAACAATAACTAATTTCATATCTCAAATAGTTTAGGAGATATTATAAAAAATATATAATTTACGCATCAGACCGAAGCCCTTAAATTCATTTTGCCGAAATATTGAGGGAAGCCATTTTTTTGTAATATTTATAAATGTTTATAAATGAAATTTAATCAAAATCGTTAAAGCTGAATTTGAGAAAATTGACTTTTTCTATTTTTCTCTTCAGTAAACTACACTTAATTTTAGGGTTAGATATCCAATTCCAAAAACCCGTCGGGGCAATCCTATGAAAACCCTAGATACCAAGTTTTAGACCGATCGGTAAAATAGTTTAGACGCTAGTTGGAGGTACAGACAGACAGTCAAAAAACACTTTTTGGGGGTCGGGGGGTCATGAAACGTCAAGATTCATCAAAATCTTGAATTCGATTTTTTGTTACGATCACAATACTTTCTCTACCTGTAAAATAGCGAGAAAGTAAAAATGACACCTGAACACGGGATTTGAGCCCGGGAACTTTGGATTATGGATCGTCCCGTGCCCAGGGCTATTCTTCCCTCGTAATTTAGGCAGAGTCTGTGATGGACGTGTGTAAATCATCATCTACATATGAGTGGTCAATTTAAATCATGAGCTATCAGATGACACAAATATATTCAGCTCGGGAGGGCTTTATACTGACAATAGAACAATGAAAATCGTAAGAATGTGCATATCAAGATGGATTAAATAGTCAAGCTACTATACTTGTTAGTTACGGCTATGGCCGCATCTAAATATAATGTTTTTGTTATTTTTATTTAGCACTGCGTCATATTACCCGTTGGGGCTGTACGCATAAATACTATTAAGCTAACGGGTTAAGAATTGGGAGGGTTGAATATAGAGGAAGTGGACCCGCATTGGCGGGAGAGTGGAAACCATTTAGGAACCTCCTTCCTAGTTCATCCAAGTGAGATTCAAACCTCAATCTCCCCGTTCCCGGAAGTCTAGCTCAACACGATACTAATGCGTTAGCTAATTACGCCACCGAGTCGGGTAGATATCATGCTATTTAAATTGAAAAACTACACCTAGACAGGGATATCCTCTAAATTTTTCTTATAGTAAAAAGTGTTCCGTGACTTCTAAAATGTTAAGAACCATTGCTTTAAACTAATAATTACTAAACTAAACTGTGTAAATGTCATTCCTTACTCTTTTAAATGAGAAGGTAATTAATTGCCTTTGTTGTAAGTGCATTAATAAAATATTTTAAAAGGTTTTCAGGCCATAACATAATAATTGTTCAATCTTTAGCCTGAACCATAAAGCCTAAGCAGTGGAGTATCGATGAACAATGTACATCGAATAAAGACAATTTATAAGGGTCCATAAAAAAGAATAATATCTTCTGTTGAAACTCACGACGCGACCACCAGGGGAGATAGAAAGCGACCGCATGTGAACACTTGATCCCACCGCCATCTACAATGGTGTGATGCGTCTAGCCAGCCGGATATTTGTTTAGAAACGACAACACGCAATTAGCGCGCCCGGCCGGGTCTTCGTGTAAGACAGTGAATTTTTTCCTTGTATGTTTTTTGGTTTTGTAACGCGCACTTTTTAGTTGTACAGTTCAGTTTTAATAGGAAGAAACTCTCTTCTGTGGCCGCGTGATCCAACGTGCTACTTTCGTGTTGGACTAGACTGCCAAACATGGGGATATCGGGGTTCAATCCCGGTCGTGTGCATTGAGAATGGTTTTACTAAATGGCTTTCCACTTTCCCTCCATAAAAATGTGGGTGCATTTACTATCAATTAAGCCCTCCTAATCTCTAACTCATTAGTGTAACTACAGTAGCCCCATGGCTTCTTTGGTGCTGACTGACAGCTTTGAAAAGTTACCAGACTAAATTACGTATCCCTACGCCGAACCATATGATCTGCAAAAACATGTGTTGAGCAGCTGTCACTTCTGACAGTCAAAATTTATATATATACCTAAATGTTGACTGTCTGAAGTCAGCTGTGAGCTGTCAGTCAGCACCAAAGAAGCCATGGGGCTACTGTAGTAGGGCTACATAACCGGATAGCCTGAATGGGAAGTAAGACGCTGTGCTTAAAAAAAAAGGAGGAACCTCATCTGGCAGTTATAAAAGCTACTAGAGCTACTTTCACGTATTCATATACGTCAAACCATAAGACCTGTAGCTGTCACTCTCGATAGATTTTATCTATATCTATAAAATAAAACTAAGAATATCAAATATTTCTACCGAAAAATGTATCATAATTTTCTACTACTGTAGAAGTAATAATTCTTGGTCTCGGCGTCAAACCGGTGAACACGTTTTCTACAGCGTTGGACTCGTAATAAATTGGACACTCACTGATTGAAAGGTCAATGCTCGAATCTCATCCGGTTACACTGAAGTTAGTTTCTCACATATGATTTATAGTTGTGGTTTTACATTCAACTTCCAAACGAATAAGAAGAATTTTCCTCTACAACGTCGTAGTTGGGCACGTGGACATATATTTAAGGCTCTTTTAGTTGTGTTCATTATTGATAGCGAGGTTGGGGTTTGAATCTCAACTGAGTTTATCCAGGATGGTCTTCCTTAAATGCTTCTCTATTCTCCCTTCACGCAAGTACGGGTACATTTCCTCTATATTCTACCTTCCTTATCCCCATCCTATTAGCGTGGATCTAGTTAAAACAAGTATAGCCTGTGGTGGATAGTAAGACATGGTGTTGAAACTTAAAATTTTATCTAATCAATTTTCATCATCCCTACACGTATTGGTGTAAAATATGATGATACCCCGGATAGGTGGTAAAACAAGGTGCACGAATCTTGACCAATCTCCGACACCCTGTATATTTGAAAGTGAGATGATACCTATACTTATCTTGTGTACAAGCTCTTGACAAAATACTTCAACAGAATCACGCACTCTGGCTCATTAGACGCGAGCATGGGGCGGCGGTTTATGAAACTCGACCTCTGATTCAGTCTAGCTCCTTCTAACCACCCTCATCCCCCCTCCCCTTTCCTCCAACAGCCTCACTCCTTACTAAAGCTAATTACACCTTCTTTTTTTTAGTGCACAGGTGAAACAGTTTCAGTTTGCACAACTCTTTAGTTTTTGCTCTCTGAAACGTCTGGTTTAGTTGGTTTCTTTACCACGTGTGACCAAGCCAAGCCAGGCAAGTTATGCAATGCGCGTAGGATGAGAAACTCGAGACATACCACAACAGAATGGATGCAAAAAAAATACTAAAAAATTCAAATAAAAGCAAGTTTTCCAAGGAGGAAAATATAGCACAAAAGAGACTCGCCAAAAAAATGTAGCAGTATAAAAGTTGTAAAGTTTTGCTTCATATTCTCGACAATATCTATGAACTATGCATTACAGTAGCTTACTATATTTGAAAGATGACTCTGACCCAAGAGACAGGGCTTTAAACTCCCGGCAGGTTACTCTCGAGAGTAGATTTTTCATTTAGTAAATTACTGTACTCTCAATGGGTAGATGAAGGCTTGCTTCCTTAAATTGGGAGTGTAGGAAACGTGAATTAAGGGCAATATTTTTGAAATTTGTTTAGCAAGATATAATTTTTTTGTCAAAATAAATAAAATGTTGCTTCAGTAGAAACATTGAGTTTAATTTCATCACATGGTGGTAGCAACAGTCATGAGCAATTGAGCATAGCAGCATTAGATATGAAACTTGTTATAAAGGGTAAAAGTTTATCATTAAATTCCAGGACATTTTTGACAGGTATTAAAAATTGTTGATATTACCATGTGAAGAAAATTAGACTATGTTTGTACTGGAACAATATTTTATTAATTTTGACAAAAATGGTTTTGTTATAAAAATAACAATACCATTTACATTTTCTCTCTCCCCTACACTCCCACAGTAACATTTTTATTTATTTATTTAGCACCACGTCTTACTACCCATTCGGGTAGCTTTAAGTACTAATTACGCTAATGGATTAGGAATTGGGAAGGTTATATTAGAGGAAGTGAACCCGCATTTACGTAAGGGGAGAGTGCAAAACCATTTATGAATCCCCCCCTCATCCCAGTTCACCCGACCGAGATTCGAACCTCGATCTCCCCGTCCTCAGCAGTCGAGCTAAACATGACTAGCGGGTTAGCCAACTACGCCACCGAGGCGGGTACCACCGTAATAGTCACCCTCTCTACCTAAAGGGCCAGTTTCATAGTCAAATTTAGTACGCCTCAAGTGCGGCGCTACACTAAGTACATGAATACACTTACCTAAACCAGAATGGAATGGGCCAGTTTCTTATGCGAGAACGGCCCATTCCATCCGAGTTGAGGTAGGTGTAGTCATGTACTTAGTGTAGCGCCGCACTTGAGGCGTACTAAATTTGACTATGAAACTGGCCCATTGTCCTTATATTAATTCACTAGTGGAAAGTGTAAATTGATGTGTTACGCTAAAATACCTCCGTTTTTTTAAGTTCATGCTTATAAAACAAGGTTATTTAATGACATAATCTGATGGTTAATGTTTAGTATGATATCTTAGAAGAAAACGCAAAAGGTTTTGCGGAAAGAATAGATAAGAAAATTGAAGTAATAACTCACATGTAAAAAAAAATCCCAGTAAATACATCTAAGATCCAAACCTAGGACTCCTCGTCGCAAATCCAGTATATTGCGAGAGTGACGCCACAGACCATCTGACCACAGTTTCGAGTTGCTATCCAATTACTAACATTAATTATTATTATATAATAGGGATTAGGAAGACAAATCTTAGAAGCTATGTAACATTTGGTAAAAACACACCCTCAGTACACACGACAGGGATTCGTCACTGGGAATTCTGACTAACATGAGATTGATAGATCATGTGGACAACGATGCGGGTTCAAAGAAGTTGTATAAATGTTTGAGTAAAATACTTACTTGATCCTCACAAAATATCAACTTCATTCCAAGAGGAAATCCGTTTATGCCAGTAAAACACAGATCCCTCATGGGTCTACCTAAAGGCCTATTAAGATCATGCCCCAAACGAGCTCTTAAGGATGCAAACTATCGCAAAGCTTCAACACAAACTTAGCTAACGCCTCCGTGCAGATATGTATTAAAATTCTCGGCGCGTAGCTCTCAGCCTAATATTACATTTAGTACACTCGCTTCCAAATAATAAGTCCTAGCACACTCTTGTGTAGATCTTGACACAGCATTTAAGTTTTGATTAAAAAACCTTCCAAAATAGTAATGTTATTTAATAGGTAATATTGTTTTAGTGTAATTTACTGACCTGTAAAATATTCTTAGATAAAATCTTTAAAGTTTTGACTTCCTTAAACAACTGAACATGGATATGTAAGTGGTATAGCATTGAAGCACTCAGCTTAAGGTCCCAGATTTGATTCCCGTGTCCAACCATCATTTTTTAACTAATTCAATTTAATTTAATATGGTCACATCAAACGGCTATATCCATACCTAATTTAATTTCCACCAATTGTAATAACATTATATTAAATTTGTAGTTTCATTCAAGATGAAATAAAAAACAAATATACAGACCCAAGCTATAGCACACTCTAATGTAGACATTAAAATTGCCTAAAATTAATTTTAAAAATATAGTTAGAAACAAAAATATATTTGATCCTATTAAGGATTAGTCTTGTTTGAATTTAATATTGTTTTTGATCTCAGTTTTGGCCAAATTCTCAGAAAGCTACACTTTTTTTCAAAATAGGTGTAAGCGTTATTTATAATAATAATAATAATAATATTCTCTATTTATCTGACGAAGTTAAAGCGTTAGCCCTCTCTTCCACTGAGCTTTTATATAATATCGACTGCCGTTGGAAGGGCACAACCAAAAATATGTTGTAGAGGCATTTTTGCCTTTCAGCTCTATTGATATCACTACTGTACTTGACCGATTTTTTTACTATTCCCCCTCACGCAACCATGAATTTCTTTTCCTATTTTATTTCTTTTCTTTAATTGCTTTTAATTTTATACCTGTGTTTGCGACGCTAATTGCTGCTTTTGTGTCGGCGAGTCCCCAGTGACAAATATAAATAATAATAAGAAGAAGAGAAATACGTGATCACACAATATGATTTCGTTTTGACTTAGATTGTACCTTACATCATATATTATATACAATGACGAAGAACAACATAAGCGCACCTTATACAGGGAAGGTAAGTCTTTAGAGGGTGCCTGGCAGGAAAGGAGGGGTAAGTGTAGATGAAGTAGAGTCGAGGGGGGTGGAGAAAGGCTGGAAGGGGGAGGAAGCTTTTCTACGACGCAAGGCAGCTTGACGGATTTCTGTATCAAAGCTTAAACACACCTTTAATGAACAATTTGTGCAGAAAATGGGAGGAGTAAATTTTGGTGGCTGAACGGGGTGGGGATTGATAAAACGTGTGCGAGTGATTACCATATTAACTAACGCGAGACGAAATGAGCTAGACGCGCCCCCCTAGACTAAATAGCTAGTTTCTCTCAATACCACTCCAAAACACAAGAAGGAAAGGGTAGGAACATATACCCCACACCTATCTCCTCCACACGTGTGCTGCCCCTCCGACTCCAATTTTTTCACCCCTTTTTTATATCTTTATCTCACTCTTTCTCGTCATATGTAATTTACATGTGCATGCGTGAGTGCGTGTACGTATACGTGGCGAGCTCACTGCCGCGGGTAATCTCTACGTCAGTTTTTGCCACTGATTTTTTTCCCCCTATAACGTTTTTTTATATAAGTCTACTAGTTTTCCAATCAGTGTAAAATATTCAGATAGAAACAAGTTCCTATTATCAGCACAAAAACGAGGTGCGTCGCTATATTTATATAAAAAGGTTAACTAACTTTGTACTGTCTACTAAATAGATAATTAGGATTACAATGAACTTAAGAGTCTAATTGTTTGTATCACGCTTAAGCACCGGAATATTGCTTAACCTACCCAAACTTAATTTTAAAACTCACTACAACAGTCAATTTATGCGAACGAAAATCTAAGCTCGGAAGATAAAAATAAAATAGATGTACTTTCTCCTTAAGGAGACAGTTATACTCTGACAACACCTAATTTCTATGAACCCTAATTAGCATACACACTCGAACCCCATTTTATCCTGTTTATTAATGACGTGAAAGCCCCTTCAGCAGAGTTATATTGTTTTGGAAGGGAAAAAAAGCAAGCTTCAGGCATATTAATGAGTAATGGTGCCTTTTGGTTACATGGTATTGTAAAACAACTTATTTTTTCTTTTTTTTATCGCCGCTTCTGAATACCTGTTTAGCGTTTAGGTTACATGCATTTATGATAATTAAACTAGTGGTGTAGGGATGAGGAAGGAAGCTTTTTAGAAGTAATCTACCCACAGTTGCGTAGAAGGAGAGTGGAAACCCATATAGTAAAAAACCACCCTTATTAGACCCTACTTGTATTCTAACCCCAATCTCCTCGTAATCCGCAGGCCAGTCTGACACAAGAGTGATCCCTCGGATCACTCACTAGGCCACTGAAATGGGTGTTAAATCTACTAATTGTATTTGTAGCAAAGAAAGTGTTTGTCTCGAATCAAGATGAGGACTACATTTATGTTCGCACCAGTGGATTTAACGACAAAGGTGTCAGTTTTGACTAGATGAGCTTGACATTTGGTTAGTTCACGTACCCACCAATATGAGTACGGGTGTATTGATGCCGTTTTTCCTCCCTAAGTAGTTTTCCATTCTCTTTCCTAACAAATTCAGATACACGTTCTCTAAAATCATACCTCATTACCTAAATCATTGTAAGTATGGATATAGGGTATTAGTACGCGGAGCTTGTAAACACCTTTTTTCTTGAAAACTTCAACTACTTCTTTAAAAGAAAAGACAAACAATCGGATAGGTTGTGTGTCTCACGAGAGATATAGAAGATAAAAAAACGTCGGGTGTTAGGATGAGTGTCAGAGAGGAGGATGGTGACAATGTTTTATTTATCTACTGAATCTTCTTTCCGCTCTCATGATCTTGGAGGAACAACCATCTCAAGTGCTGTAGTCTAGTTCTTAAAGAAATATGTTGAAAATATTACGCTAGCCTTTTTCTTATCGGCTTTCAGTGAAAGGGACGTATATGGTCTTGTGTCAAAATATATAAACAATTGTTTTTATTGTTTGTTTGTTTTTAATTTTAAGATATTAATGTGGGGATGTAGGAAACATAACTTAAGGGCAGTGTTTTCGTTTGTTTTTTATAACAAAATATATAAACTATTGCTCCAGTAAAAACATATAGTTTAATTTTCTTCATATGATGAGATCAGCCGTTGATGAATCGCTTGTCATTCATGAGCAGAGAAGCATTAGATGATAAAATTTTAAAATGGAACAAAAATTTTGTCATTATATTCCAGGAGAGATATTCACTAATTCTTGAGATCACCATGGGAAGAAAATTAAATTCTATGTTTGTAATGGAAAATTATTTAGTTTTCTATAAATAAAAAAAGTGTTAAAACCAAAACTGCAAAAATACTGCCCTTAGCTCGCCTTTCCTCCACTCCTGTTTTAACACAATATTATTATCGTCTTAATCTGAAATTAAAGGCCGATGAAAGTTTTTTTTTATTAAATACAACGGTATTTGCCTGGAGAGATGGTAGAAATCTATAAAGTGTGAAATAAACATTTCAAATGATTGCAATTGAACTGATGTCATGTTTTTATTGTAGACCTATAATGTTAATTACCCGTTGATAAATCTCTCTTTCTTTTTAGCACCACGTCTTACATCTTTTAATATAAATTCAGTGTAGAAGGCAAAGGGGAATCACCACAATTCCTGAACTCCCCTAGTGCATGGTATATCTACCAGATGGTGCAGTCAGCACTAACCTGCTGAAAGGCTGAGTGTGTGCCCAACGCCAGATGGATAGAAATCACATCAAACCAAATTTGGGTTGTTGACTTAAGAAGAAGAAGAAGAAGGTATATACATATACACATATATGCTAACATAGTATATATATATATATCATCCATAGTATTCAAGCATATAGCCTGAACGGGTAGTAAGACATGGTGATAAAAAGATTCCACTTTTAAACACACACTCAAATACATACACAAACAAGTGTGAGTTTGAGTGTGTGTTTATAAAGTGAATATTTATTCATACATTTAATTAGCTTTTATACCTAAATAAATGGTATAAGCAGAAAGCTTACAACGTACTTATCATTGGTATATCTAGTATGCTTAGCTCTGAACTAGAAATACGAGTTTTTAATAAAGACCGCGAGGTAGCCTGGTGGTCTAGGGGTAAGGTGTCAGACTATTGTGCTGGGGGTCCGAGATTCAATCCTCGGTCCCGGTACAAATTTATCTGATTGCCAAACCCTTCCTTCACCTCTGACAAGACGTGTATTATTCACAACTTGTGAATTTGTGGAATGCCAGGCCTTCACCGTGGTTCGGATCTCACGTTAAACTGTAGGTCCTCCATTTCATCTCACAATCATCCTATCATTAAACATTTGCGTTAGGGCTTATAACCCGAACGGATAGTAAGACGTGGCGCTAATAAAAATAATAATAATATTGACCGACTGCACTGAGGTAATTTTTGTAATTCATTAGTAGTTTACTATAAATAACTCTTTCCGCGAGAATTATATTGCAGCTAGTGTGTTTAATTTAACTCGTGTAAAGGGAGTATTATCTAAATGGATAGTAAGACATGGATCACCGAAAAACAAAATTGTTTTAACTTAACTGAGACATTTTTGTTTGTTTCTTAGTTGATACAAGTGATAACGCAGACCATTTTATATGAGTTGATTTATAATTCATCAAAAGCACGTATTCTGGCAAACTATAGGTTAACTTACGTTTTGAGCCAGTGATAATTTTGATGATTATGATTGTCGCTATGAACCTATTATTAATTATGTACAACACATTCGCTTAGAGGGCCGCATGGTTCTAAGGAACTAACTTCGCAATAGAATAGACTGTCTAAGACAGGAATATCAGGGTTTGGATCTCGGTCGGGTGTACTGAGGCTGGTTTTCCCTAAATGGGTTTACGCTCTCTTTCTACTTAAATGCGGATACACTTTCTCTATATTCAATCTTTCTCATCCTTAACTCATAAGCGTAATAATATGTACACATGCGTATAACCTGAATAGATACTAAGGCGGTAGTAAAAAAATTCATAAACACAGCCCTTGTGTCTGGAATTGAAACATGGGACACGATATCACGTGATTATTTTAGTTACAGCCTAACACACCTCGGTGGCGTTGTTAACAAACGCGTTGGTTTTATGTTGAGCTAGAAAGCCGATAATGGGGAAATCAAGGTTCGAATCTCGGTTGGCTGAACTGGGGGATGTTTTTTCATAAATGGTTTTCCACCCTCCCTCCACCCGAGTTCGGGTTCACTTCCTCTAAATTCAACCGTCTTAATTCCTAACTCATTAGCGTAATTAATACTTAAGCGTATGACCCTAACAGACAGTAAGGCACAGTGCTAAATAAAAGAATAAAAGAATCACAGCCTATGATTGTGCCTTTCATTATTTATGGCCATCCTACATTTTTTCAATAGTTTCACGGTCATGTGATCTGTAGGTGTCACTTTATTGTCAACATCGCTAAAATAACACCTAACAAAATCCTACCGTAACTTATCACTAAGACATTAGGAAGGCTGAGAAAGTCCAGTGTGATTGACATAAGAGGTAGTAGAATCGTGGTAAGAAGGTAAGGCCTTGTGCCCACGAGCATCGTGCGTCACCTTTACAGTCGCGTCGTGTGACAATGCGTCTCAGCATTACTTTGATTCGAATGATGGATATTAATATAATATTTAGCACCACGTCTTACTACCCGTTTGGGTTATACGCTTTAAGTACTAATTACTCTAATGGATTAGGAATTAGGCAGGTTTAATTAGAGGAAGTGAACCCGCATTTTCGTGGAGGGAGAGTGGAAAACCATTTAGGAAAAAAACAGTTCACCCTACCGAGATTCGAACCTCGATCTCCCCGTCCTCAGCGGTCGAGCTCAACACGACAAGCGCGTTAGCCAATTACGCCACCGAGGCGTGTGCGAATGATGGAGTTCACGTGAGACGCGAGGTCTGGCGTCAAGTTGGCGTCATTGTTTCTGCAAAACGTGGGGTTGACGCTACCGCTCAGCGTTCTGTCAGTACCTGTGAAGACATAGAGCAGTGCACACGAACTGTGTGCGTCATTGTGACGATATTCAGTGTGAAGTCAGAATGGAGGACGAATTAGAAAGATATTTTTTTATTATTAAGGTGCGTGATATACCTGTCATTTTGAGGTCGTCCCTACAAAATACCACAACAGAAATAAAAAAGCAAGCAGCATGGATGGAGATATGCAAGACGCTAAATCCAAATACTGATGAAATGGAAGCCATAATGCTAAAGCAAATTGGCGAACTCACTCTCAATTTTTTTTCCATGATAATTTTTATGAATTGGGAAGAAATATTTTATAAATACAGTGTAACTTAGTTTATAAGAACTAACTGGAACCATATATCATCTGGAGTTTTCGAATAGTCCGGAAATTATAGTAAAGGTGCCTTAACACTAGATACATTACTACCTACCATTTATTTTTACAATAACAATTTATAAAATAATTGAAACATGTTACAACCACTGTTCACTTATGAGTGGAGACCACATGTTAGGCAAAATTCCAGTACATTATTGTTACAGATATCATAAATATGGCCTATAAGTTCATGTCAGGCTATTAGGGTTGTGTACAGCAAAGATAAATATGCCTATTTTTTCCGCACCCGGAGTGTACTTATCACGGCCATGGCTTCAAACTGACCTAGCCCGAGAGTTGCTTCCAAATAGACGCAAGTCTCTAGTGTTCACTGCTCCGGGTTCTGTGACGTGTCATCAATTTAGCGACACTAGACGCAGGTCGCTTGTGTCACCTACTTTTAGCGGTGACGCAGCGTCACAGGACGCGATTGCAAAGATGACGCACGTCTCTCGTGGGCACCGAGCCTCAGGCCCGCAACGGTGGGAACGCGAAATTAACGTCAAACTCGTCCAATCCTGTTTGCCGCTGATGGAGAGGACAGGGTTTGAGTCCCAGTTAAGTGTACCTTCGGTGTGTTATCCTAGATATAGGTTCCTAAGGTTAAACATTCGATTTATATGTGTATATATAAACTACTCTTAATTTGTGTTTGCTTTATTTTATGCTTTGGGTCTTACTACCCGTCCAGACTATCAACATATTTAAATTATTGGTGTAGGGATCAAGAAGGTAGAGTTTTAAGAATATGTGCCCCCATTTGTGTAAATAAAGAGTGAAAAACCATTTAGAAAAAATTGCTTTAGTAGACTCAGCCGGGCCCATCAAAGGCAAACCAGATTAAATGTGATTTACATTTATACAATGTGTCCACCGACGTGGGGATTAAAACGTATCTTCTTTTTTAAAGCACTACGTCTTACCATCTGTTCAGTTGTACGCATTTATACTAATTACGCCAATGAATTAGGGATTAGATAGGCTACTTTTAAAAGGAGTGTACTCACATTTGCGTGAAGGGAGAGTGGAAACTAATTTAGGAAAAACCATCCCAACACACTCAACCAGGATTCTAACCCCAATCTCTCTGTAATCAGCAGTCAAGTCCACCATGAGAGTAACGCATTATACCATGCGGCCACCGAAGAAGGTATTGAACCGTACATACTGAAAGTAAATATTAATAATAATATTTAGCACCGCGTCTTACTACCCGTTCGGGTTATACACTTTAAGTACTAATTACTCTAATGGATTAGGAATTGGGACGAACCACGGTGGAGGCCTGGCATTCCCCACATTCACAAGATGTCTTGTCAGAGGGGAAAGAAGGGTTTGGTAATCAGATAAATCTATGCCGTGACCGAGGATTGAGTAAATATTTAAAATATGACAAGAGATAGAAATATATATCCTTGTAGGGTAATATTTTCTTGGAGAGAGACCTAATCACATTAAGATTTATATCAAAACTTGCCACACGACTGAAGAACGCTCTAAAATACATTTTATAGAAAAATAATCTGTTACATTTGTAAATAAAGGCAGCGCCACTGCACTGAGAGATGAATGAAGATCACGGCGGACGAGATGGAGACTGAAAGACTGAATTATGCGAGTCAGACTCCACTACAGAATGGAACGAGGTCATAGGATGTAAGATGTGTTGAAAAGACCGACGCCCTAACACTCAAATAAATCTTCAGACCACACACAAACGGGTTGAGTTTGTGGAGGATGGAGACACTAAGAAGCCGAAGTTTTGTTTATTGTGTGTACCGCGTGTCAATAACCGTTCGGACTACCTGCGTATTTACACTAATGGTGTAGTAATCAGCAAGGTTTAATGTAAAGGAAATCAATTTGGGTTTGCGTGGTAGGAGAGTGAGAATATAAACCATCCTGAGTACACTTAACCGAGATTCTAACCCTAATCTCACAATTATAGACAATTCAATCCACTGTGTGAGTGACGCATTATGGATCCAGACAACTGGGTGCGGCCAACCGGGTCCTAGCAAGACTAGGCGCCAGTGTAAAAACGTAATGATTGTTTTTTAAGTAAATATTCATTTTTGAAGTTAAAAAAAATCATAACAGAGGCATCTTAATTTGTTTATATTTATAAAGTTAACATGGCCTTAAAAATGTGTGTTTTTAATTTTAAAAAAAAAACAATAAAAATTAGGTTAGTTTAAGTTACGTTAGATTAGGATAGGTTAGGAATTTTTCATGTGTTTTTAATTATTTTTATTATAAAATATCAAGCAGTCTTACTTTATCAATACAAAAAAATTAATATTCCTCTGTTATGATTTTTTAACAACTTTAAAAATGAATATTAACGTGAAAAAAACAATCATTACGTTTTTACATTGGTGCCCAGTATTGGCGGTCCCCAGTTGTCCTAGACCGGACGCCTTAGACCACACAATCACCGATGCATGTAGCTGTAAGTCAGTCAACAGGGAAAATATTAAGTTCTTACATTAATTTTGCATGGTGGTCTGAGCCTAAGCCATCACACTCGCAATATACTAGACTGCTGATGATGGGAAGATTGGGACTCGAATCCGGGTCAGGTGTACTGAGGATATTTTTAATGATTTTACACTCTTCATCCACACTGATGCGGGTATACTTCCTCTAAATTAAAACCTTTCTCATCCTCGACAAACATTATCATAATTAGTTAATATATACATATAAGCTGAACGGATAATAAGACGCGGTGACTAAAGTTATGAATATGTATTGTAGTGAGAAGGGATGTTTTTTTAATGCCTTCATTGTTGGGCACGTGGACTAAATCTCAGGCTCATCTAGTCTAGTTTACCGAGGACAAAGAGATTGGGGTTAGAGTACCGGTGGATGTGTTCTTTTATAGAGTTTCCCCATTCTTCCTCCACGAAACCGTGGGTAAATTTCCTCTATAAAAATTACCTCCTTCATAACTACCTTATTAGTTTGAATATGCGGATAGCTAGAGTGGGTAGTAAGACTCAAAGCACAAAATAACACCAACACAAACCAAGAGCGGTAAAATTGGGTTCCTCTAAAAGGTTAGAATTTAGGACCTTTGTATAAATAGTAAAACACCCAACATCAAAGTATTGCTCATTTAAAATTTTAAAAAGTATTGTATATATTTGTGTGCAAACTATACATTTGCGTGACCTGGTGGTCTAGGGGTAAGGTGTCGGACTTCTGTGCTGGGGGCCCGGGGTTCAATCCTCTGTCTCGGGACAGATTTATCTGATTACCAAACCCTTCCTTTACCTCTGACAAGACGTGTATTAATCACAACTTGTGAATGTGGGGAATGCCAGGCAATGTGGGGAATGCCAGGCCTCCACCGTGGTTCGGATTCCACGTTAAACTGTAGGTCCTCCATTTCATCTCATAATCACCCTACCATAACACGTTAGCGTAAGTGCGTACAACCTGAACGGGTAGTAAGATGCGGTGCTAATAATAATATACATTTCTATAGATTATATCCCCCTATCACATACGCACTAAGCATCTCTTTACTTCAGTTTTGATTAATAAGGAGACAACCATTAAAATCTAAATGCCTCGGTGGCCACATAATCCAAGGTGTTACTCTCACAGTAGACTAGACTGCCGATGACCGGGAGATCAAGGTTCAAATCTCGGCCGGGTGTCTTGAGGGTGGTTTTTCCAAAAGGTTTTATAATACCTCTCCATGCAAATGTGGCTACACTTCCTTTAAATATAACCTTCTTCATCCCCAAGCCCATAAGCGTATAGCCCGAAAAGATATTAAGACGTGGGGCTAAAAAAAACAATGATATAGTTAAATATCACCTCTATTTGTGAAATTGAGCTTATGCGGGGCGGTGGGCCCATATTTTCTCTCACTTTGTGTAAAGGTATACATTTGCACTGTTATCTTAATTGTTTTATTTGAACGTTATGTACAAAGTTTTGTCACTTCAACACCCTTGCGCCATATTGAAAGATAGACCTAGGTTTTACTATTACCATTATAATTAGTAGGCCTATAGCAAGTTGTGTCATAGTAAGCGTTTTTACCTTACCAAAGAGTGGACTGAATTAATTAATGACCTTGCAGCGAAGTGTGATAGCAGTTATGATGTAAAAAAGAGGTACAACACCTTGACTCAGTCCACAGCTCAGCTTCCTACTGAGTCAAGGGTCCCATGTTCTATTCCCGATATGGATTAAAAAATTATTAGTGAATGGAGGTTTCAATCTATCACAACGACTAATTGAAGACCGGGGTTCTGGGTTTTGTGTATTATATAGAGTAAAGTTATTTTATAGGTCATGTGCATAGGTAGATTCAGCAAGCCTACGTTAATATTACTAATATTAAAAGATAGTTAGTCAAATGGGAAGTAGATACTCGGTAAAATGCATTTTTTCAAATGAAAGAAATGTTTTAAATAGAAAGTGCAACGCGATATTTATTAAAGTCGTAATCTAGGGGTTAGATATGGGGAAGTTAGTCTTATTGGAAGTACACTTGCATAAACAAGGGGGAAAACTGGGAAATCGACGGTATAAGTAAATTTGGACCACCAGTATACACGACCGAGATTCGAACCTGGAACTAACCATAGCAGTAAATTCAGAACGTCATGATTCTGACGCCTTAGACCACGGGTCCATATGTAATAAATGTTACAGTATACCAGTTATAGATAGCCAGTGTTTATCGAAAGTGGTCTAGACAGCGTTTTAAACTCAACATATCAACGCCCTTGAACGTATATGAGGTTCGTAATAAGTATGGCTACCATATTCTATTTTGCCGCCAAAAATAAATAAAATGGATTCTCTGTCTGAAATTAAAATTGCTATAGAGAATATATATGCTGTAATCTCTTAACCTTTATTTCAATTGTAGTAGAAGACCATTATTAATAGCTAGACCAAATATTTCCTTTTATTGTATGAGGGGTTTTTTTTGTTGTATTTTTCGTTTTTATCTACTGTACAATTAAAGGATGTCTTCTGGATATGATGTATGGATGTCTAAATTTATAGTTTTTATATGGTTTGTTTTTTTACCTCTTGTTATACTATTTACCATCCCATGGTACTAGATAAAATGTGAAGTTACTTTAACAATAATTCCCCATAAACCAGTAAAATTAATAAACTAGCTAAACCAGTTTAAAAATAGAGTTTCATAAATCAAATGTATTATTTGCTGAATCACTTGTAAAGCAAATACAACCGTTCAAAACAACTTTTCATCCAATCTTAAGTTATCGTTTTATCCAATTGTAATTTATGTACCTCTTTGTGAAAGAAAGGAAAAAATAAAGATCTAGGTGCACCCTGGGCACATTTAAAAATTAAGTGGGACCAAAAGTGGACTACATACAATACAACAGAATTTGTTTAAAAGTTTATTTTTTACTGTAGTTGCCGGTTAGGTAGAATAAGATGACACGAATGATAATTTAACAATAAAAGGTGGTGGGATGAGTCGGGTGGAGGGATGAGGTGGGGTGTTGGTGGGGTCTGCACCGGATTTCAAGGAAGCAGGTGGGGGTCTGTCCTGTGACAATGGTGAGAAAGTCTACACAATGAAAGGGGAGTAGTATATTACAAGCTTTAGACACAGACCATTTCCAAACGGACTGAATTATAAGTTAGGAGACTTTCCCGAGGAATCTTAAAATTAACTCCTGACAATATCTTTAACTTTTCTTGACACTTCGTCTTGCATGAGGCGTTATTAAGTGCCTCACCTCTCCCCCCTCCCCTTCCCCAATGCAGCTGGGAATATATACCTGGGGGTTATTGGGTGATTTTATATTTACAGTTAATACATGAATAGTGTTAAAAAAAGTTAATGTAAATGGAGTTTTTATGTGTGTTTTTTTATCGCCGCGTTCTACTACCTGTTCGAGCTATAGGAATATATGATCATTACTCTGATGGGGTAGAGATAAGGAAGGAAGCATTTCAGAAGCAGTCTACTCGCATTTGCGTGGAAGGAAAACCATTTAGGAAAACCACTCTCAATAGAACCAATTGGGATTCGAACCCTGATCTCTCCATCTTCAACGTGCTGGTATAGCACGATAATGAGATCTCATTGGGAGAAAAAAAAGTGAGGATTTTTTTTTACTTCTTAGTTTCGATATGTATCAAGGCACGGATGATATACATCATTAAGCTTAATTTCAGTTACCGATTTGCTTGTTCGGCCATTTACGTTTGTTTTATTTATGTAGCTTTACACACTTACAGAGCCCTGCGTTTGTGGAGTTCGCGATAATTCGCGAATGTTAGATATGGCATTTTTTCTTTCAGATGTTCACATTTCAGGTTACCCTGATTGCAAATATATGCTCAGAATTGTCGCGATAATTCGCTAAATCGGCGTTTTAGCGCGATATTCACGATTTTAAATGATGTCCACGATAATTGCGATTTAGTCGCGATTTTCGGCATTCGCGCTAATATTTTGGGAAATTGAAAAATAAAAATTGAAAGTTTTTATGGAAGAGAGTGATGGCATCGAAAGTTTAAAAATTGAGAATGTGCTGCTAGGGCTGAAGACAGACAGTACGTTCAGTGACTTCACAACAAAGTGTTTGCAAGCGTTGTGGCTGCCGATTTCAAATGCAGATTCAGAACGATATTTTTCTAGATATAGTTTAGTAGTAACAGACCGCAGAACCAGAATGAAAGTGGATTACATTGTTACCAGCTGCATGTTGCAGTTTGGTGATGTTGAGTAGTTATTTTGTATTTTTCTAGCCTAAATTGAGATTTAAAAATATAGTCACAATTTTTGTGAAGTAACAAGATGATTTTTGTGTAATATTTTGTCTTTGTGACTTGTACATACTTTTCCCGGACCAGCTGCCGCTAAATCTTACTTTTTTAATAAGTTGACAGCACATTTTTTTGCGGACTAGTGTTTTTTACCGTTTTGTCCAAACAAAATGTAATTTTTGGTTTTCACTTCAATATGTTTAGTTTACCTGTTTCAAACATTGTCCTGGAAGTCTAGTTTTAACCCAACAAAGTCACCTTAATCACGAAAGTTTGGTAAAAACCACTTTTTTAACGCTTTTGTCTTAATTCGATAATTTCGTCGCAAAAATAGGATTTTTGTAATTCACCGCTTATTCACCGCTTTTGGGAAACTTAAAAACGAAATTGGGCTTTTTTATTCACCATAAAAGCAGGGCTCAGCACACTTAGTATTTATCTAACAAGCTGGGATAAGTTAACTCTAAGCAAACCTGACTAGCATAATATTCCGGGATGGGCTCCGACTAACTGCTCCAAAATTGATTTTTCCCACATTATGGTTTCTCATTCTTTGGTCAGGATAATCATAGTGCGACTCCTTAAAATTCACCTTGATCCTGTATCAAGCCTAAATCAGATAATCGTTAGCTCGGTATGTCTGGAGTATAGCTTAGCTCAAACTTTCAATGGAAATATGGAGCAGGATCTGAGTGTTGTAACAATCGACACGTTAGCAGAAATATGTGTTGGCCCATGAGGCTTTTCAAAACAAACTACAAAATACTCTTTAAATTTAAAAAAAAACACCTGGACATGAGAATCAAACCAGAGAACTTTGGCTTAGTACTCCTGAATAGCTCAGTTATTAGAGCATTGGCGTACGAATCCAAAGGTTCCGGGTTCGATTTCCGTGTCCAGGTGTTATTTTTCAATTTCAATTTAATTATATCTATATGTTGCTATAACCGTACTTATCAAATATAATTGCTTTGCTATTTAATCCATCAGGATATGCGCATTCGCACAGATATAATCTTACTATTGGCAGCATAAACTCCTCCCGAATTGAAGGTGGCTGCTTTATCTGATAGCTCGTAATCATATTTGATCACACATTTGTATATGACGATTTCCATACGTATATCACAGACCCTGCTTTAAAATACGAGTGAAGAATGACCCTGGGCACGGGACGATTCCTGCTAGTTCAACGGTTAGATCATTGACGTATTTAGTCAAAGGTTCCGGGTTATATTCTTGTGTCCAGATGTAATTTTCCAATTGAAAAAATATTATATTTAGATGCGGCTATCCCCATCCTTTACAAAGATAATCGCTGGTAACTGACATCTTTATTTTCTAGTCAATAAACAAAACTTTAAGATTAATAATAACAATTGATTACAAATTATTGTATTGTGTTAGACACATAACAAAATCGATACACAAGCTTTATATTTAACAAATTATTGAAAATAATTTTCACAACAGTTGATACAGTGTCTGCTAGTATCTCACTTTGTAGGCGCATGCGTATTGATTGAGTCAGTTGTTTCTTGCGCATTTGCAATAATGTAGACGTTGATTTTTAAATTTGTTTGGGTTTCCCAAGCTGATACTGTCAAACAGAAAAAATAGAGTGTATGCTATTACAATTAACGCTGAGCCGGAAACAACGGTGAAATCTTTTGATTGGCTTAGAGCTCATCACGTGATTACGTTTCTTCTCTTGTATTTCGGCGAGCAGGCGAGTCCACGGTAATAAATATATATTACATTGGTCCGTTCTTTACACATTTTAACCTACAGTAGCCCCATGGCTTCTTTGGTGCTGACTAACAGCTCACAGATGACTTCTGACAGTCAAAATTTAGGTATATACCTAAATGTTGGCTGTCAAAAGTGACAGCTGCTAGACACATTTTTTTGCAGATCATATGGTTCGGCGTAGGGATACGTAATTTGGTCTGGTAATTTTTCAAAGCTGTCAACTGTCAGCTGTGAGCTGTCAACTGTCAGCTGTGAGCTGTCAGTCAGCACCAAAGAAGCCATGTGGCTACTGTAGTGCTTATTTAGTGTGTAGTTCTTGAAGTTAAATATGAGGAAATTAATTTGTGTAAATGCTCCCACGTCAAAGTGAAGATGCGATGGGAAATCCAGTGTGGTATATTAAATGTGGAAAATTATCCCTCAAGAGATTTGAATCGTGACTTTCTCATCACACACAACCCTGTATATTGCCAGACCGGCGCCTTAAGCTTGAGTTGCACTGCCAAGAAGAGATGTCCATTGTTTGCATCTTATGAAATCAAATTGTTGCGACGTCCACTTCAACGCGACGCGCGGAATATGCTTTAACTGTGGAATCTCCAAGCAAGAAGTCTCGAGGTTTCTAGTGAAGAATTTTTCTCATTTCGCCACACTGCACCTGTGTGTGCGTAGATAGAAGGAAGTAACCACGGGAGGAATTATTTTTCATGTCATTCCGACGCCTTTCGGGTGCATCGATTTTTTGCCGGCATACCTATTAATACAACACGTTTTTGATTGTGTTGTAAATTATGATTTTTTTCTTTTATTCTCATTGTTTATTTTAGTAATTAAAAGGAACATTTATATTGAGGAATAATTCGACATAATCGCCATTGAAAAGCACGTTTTTATTCGAGAACAAAATGTGGAGGTTATAGATATACATTTTTTAAAATTATTTTACAATATTATTTTTTTAAATAGCACAATTATTAATCTTAATAAACCTACTCATTTTAAATGATAATATCTCTCCTTGAAAAACGATGTGTGCCCTTGACAAGTTAAACATCTTGTTCTGTGTGCTGTGAGAAGTTGAAAATCGATGCCTCAGACCTTTTAACCATCGATATGGATAAAATGGTTTAAATTGAGTGTTCTTAGACCCTTCCCCCCTTCCTAAGTCCCATGTTAGAAAAAATTAAATAACATTCATGGAGATATTTTAGTAACTCATATTCCACTAATAAGGAAAGTGTCCATTGCAATATCTCAAATTGTAAACCCTATATTGTCTCGAAAAGGAAGGATGAGACTGCAGTTTTAATATTTTATTTGTATTTAATATTTTAATTCGAGAATTATCTTTATTTTATAATATTATTTTTAATTATTCATTTACATTATAGAATATCTAATCCCTTCAGGCAGTTTGGAAGTCAATACATTTATTTTATTTTAAACGTGCTTAATGGGTACGTTGGACGATGAAACAAAACGGAAAGGGTTGCTCTAGAACTGAGTTTTTGTTCTAAGAGAAATACATCTTTTCCTTAGTACGGAGCGGTTGCATTGTCCAGCCAACCAGAAATCCAGGATTCAAATTACCCTCATGTGATAGGTCGAGATTGTCAGTCCACTTTGGTGCAATCGTTGATGTCATCAGAATTTGAAAAATACGCGAGGGAGGAACGAACTCTCACTGTTAGACGAGAAAAGAGACGCGCAGTGACCTGGGTGGTGGCAAGACGTCGCTTGTCGACATATATTTAATCATGATATAGTGTACAGTGGCACAAGAACGTTTTTATTTGGGGGAGTAAGTTAATCATGTGCTTTTATAGGGGATAACATTTTTGAGATTAAAAAAATACCAGGAAAATGTACTACAGTTGTCCCTCACACTACGCGAGTGATTGGTTCTGATAAATAATCGCATAGCACGAAAACACAAATGAATTGATTTTAAAATGGGTGATATAGGGATTACTCCAAATTTAAAAAAGTAAATAAAAACCTAAAACTTGTAAATGAATGCAGTTTTAATTAATTTATCTATTTCAATGCTATACGTAGCCTACACCTATTATCAATCTTCAATCCCTTGAAATTTGTAAACAAACACCATTTTAAATTAATTCATTTAATTAATACAATGCTACATGTACACTTACTGTTAATATCCAATCGTATGAAAAATTAACTGGATTTGGAAAATCTGGATTATCACTATCTTGCTTTTGACGGTAGGCTATTGCTCTCTTGATGGCCCTTGGATGGTAAGCTCTCGATCTCTTGAAGGTCCTGGGATAGTAAGCTCTCGATCTCTTGAAGGCCCTGGGATGGTAAGCTCTTGCTCTCTTGACGGCCCTTGGATGGTGGGCTTTAGCACTTTTGAAGACCCTTGGACGGTAAGTTCCTGCTCTCTTGAAGGCCCTGTAATGGTCAGCTCTTGCTGTTGTGAAGGCCCTATATCTTTAGACTAACGATTTTCAACTTCTTTGATGAAGTGGTCAAGACTCAACTAACGGGCAGCATTCTTCCTCTCTTTATAGAGTTCATTGTAGCAAGCGTCAACGATGTCATGTCTTGAATTGGAAAGCTCTTGTTCAGGATCAAAATCATGAGAATCAGAATCTTCAGGCCAAATATTTTTCCAAACTCCCTTCATGCAGCACAGTTTAACTTCTACCCCTGCATCACCAATTATGTTAATACCACCCCCTAACACCAAACTTTACAGTAAAGATCATCGCCCTTGCTGGAATGTGTGTGCACAAGGTCACCACCACACAGGGTTATTAAGAAATTACAGCCAACCATGCGTTATTATTCAAATCTTGTTATAGCAAAAACACCTAAAGTAAGATCGAGTATAATGAGGGATACCTGTATTTAATGGTCCCATTGTTCATTTTTCTCATTTATTTTAACCATTCTAAACATTAGAATAATTAATTCACACAAAACAAATAAAGAAAAATTATATATAACGTGGCTCAACTAAAAATGATGAAACAATGAAAATTAAAGTAGATGTCCATACACTTTTGCCCTATATATTTATTACTAGCTATAAAACCACTACCGGTAACTAGTTTTGAAATTTAAATTTGGTTGAGCCTCTTAGGGAATTTAGTTACGTTGCCTCATCGGGGAGCGAAGATAGTTTATAATACGTCCTAGCATTGAAAAACTTATTTCTGCAGTAGCTGATGTAGCTGGTATCACTATCAGAGTTTTCAAAATCTCTTCAGTGTGTGCTCTAAGAACTTATTATTTTTACTATGTTAACTTAATGTGAACATTGTATCTTGCCTCAATAATATCTTTACATTATCCAAAAGTTTTACTATATTATTTTGGGAGAGTAAAAATTATACTTTTTACCCCCTCAATTTGGGGGGGGGGGAGGATAAAATTCTTGCGCCACTGGTAGTGTGCGGCAACTAGCGTAGAGACGGGTCGATTGTAAAAGCTGAAGTTACTATTATTATTATTAGCACCGCGTATTACTACCCGTTCGGGTTATACGCACCTACGCTAATGTGTAGTGGTAGGGTGATGTGAGATGAAATGAAGGACCTACAGTTTAACGTGGAATCCAAACCACGCTGGAGGCCAGGCATTCCTCACATTCACAAGATGTCTTGTCAGAGATGAAGGAAGGGTTTGGTAATCAGATAAATCTTTGCCGGGACCGAGGATTGAACCCCGGCCGCCAGCAAAGAAGTCTGACACCTTACCCCAAGACCACCAGGTCACCCTGAAGTTGTTAATTGTTATAGTAATCACGTATAAAGGAATATGTTCTAGCAATAAATTAATATAAAAGTGATTAAGGCATATTTATTGTATAAGTGGGAACGTCCTTATATGATAATCGCGTCGATAAGAGAATCTGAGATATTCAGGGATAGATATCAAGATTATAAGTCATTTTTGCAAACTTTACAATTGCTATACAACGAGGAGCTTTTCTTTAGACATTTACAATTGGAGCCCAACAGTAGGGGCTGTTAGCATATAAGCATATTGAGGGTTTTACACCATGTCTTATAGATTTGAAATTTAATTTTAAAAATACACTAGTCTAGTTAGGAAAATGTATTATATTTATTATTTTAGCTGTGTATATTTTAATTGTGTGCATATCTAATTAGTAATTACATCGATAACTAATATTATATAGCCTACATTTATTTTTAATTTATTTTTATAATGTTTTAAATTTGATTAATACAATTTTTAACTCCAAGAACACTCCTTCTTTTTACCTAGTCCCATAAAATTTAGTTCCGGTGCATGCCTCCAACTTTAAAACACATCCAACGGCGTATACAGTCCAATTTTCATAAGAAGAGCCTTATATGAACGATATTAAAGTTACCATATTTACTTTCACGTATTAATACATCAAATTATGTCACTTTTGATTTTAAAAAAACTAATACCTATAAAACAACACTAGTAAATTAGTAAATTGTTATCAATTTTGGCATCAAAAAACACGTGTTTGTATTTTCTAAAAGGCCCTTCATGAGAAAATCAGTTTGTAGATATTGAAGTAGATCTAATATATTTTTGAGCCAACAGAAAAGATTCAACTGTAAAACCAACTGGACTGAAGATTTGGTCTCCCTAAGTCCCTCCTTCCCCCGGCGCAATCGAGTATCCCTAACGCTGATATCTGGCGAGGAAGAGGTGGTGTCGTTTAGGCCTAGACAAGGCTACCGTCCAGGGCCACCAGGTGAACGAACCCCGGGCCGTGTGGGCGGAAGGACAGGATTCCTCAGCGACTCGGACACACGCCAACAACCGAGAGAAGACGCCGCGCTACTCTCTTCGCCTTGTGATTGCTTGTCACTCAAGGGACTTTTATCTCGGGAGGGTGGAAGAAAACAGACCTTTCTGCGACTACAAAAAAAAACCTCTCTCTTAGTTCTGTAGAGTTGGAGCGTTTCGCTAACCGAGCAGGGGTTGGCCAAATATGTTGTATATATGTATATTTGTATCCACACACGTGGGCACGTGGACAAAGGCGACAGTCTCGCTTAGTCTGATCTGTACCCACAGGGGTGTGCATACGGACAAAGTCACCAGTCACGGTTTATTTTGTTCATAATCACACCAAACTTCCCTTCTACTGAAATCAGCCAGGATTCGAACCAAGACCTTCCAGTTAACAGTGAATAGGTGAAATTTAAGTTTCGCTTCTTAGATCACGAAGCCATCAGTAAATAATTATTATTATTAGCATCGCGTCTTACTACCCGTTCGGGTTATATGCACTTACGCTAATGTGTAATGGTAGGGTGATTGTGAGATGAAATGGAAGACCTACAGTTTAACATGGAATCCGAACCACGGTGGAGGCCTGGCATTCCCCACATTCACAAGATGTCTTGTCAGAGGTGAAGGAAGGGTTTGGTAATCAGATAAATTTTTGCCGGGACCGAGGATTGAACCCCGGCCGCCAGCATAGAAGTCTGGCACCTTACCCCTAGACCACCAGGTCACCGATGCCATCAATAAAGAATACATTATCGTTATGACAGAAAACTTTACTAGATCCAAAATCTAAAGTTGGCAGTGTGCAAAAAAAAAAAGTGTACACAATAACTCATCATGGATCTATACTATCACGATCTAAGTAATCATATCATCATGACCACAGCATTTCACAGACTGTTTCCTAATTTACTGACCCCTGGTCTTTTTGTATAAGGCCATTAAGTGGAACCAAGTTTGATGCGCCTCCGGCCCTGTCAGTCCGGTCCACTAATACATTTGTTGCAAGAACTAAAGACTCTCCTAAGTCAGACCTACACCTGCGGTCCCGTGGTTTATGGTGTCAGGCTCACAATATTATGGGATGCCTGTGACGGAAAGGTCGAGGTTTGAATCTAGGGGTAGCCTATCACAGGGTGTTTACATACTAAACCCACGCTAATTGTAGTGCATTTACCAATAAAGCTATCTTCACGGTCCCCACCCCTTGAATAGAAACTTTAATAAACTGGTGTTAAAAAAATAAACAGTTCTAAAAATATACAAACATTAAATCAAGTCAAATGAAATATACAATAGTTCATTTTATTTCTTATCATCCGGGGCTATCAGCCTTTAATTTCCGAACTTAGAAAATAATTGTCCGTATTTTAGTTAAGGGAGAGTGAAAAACCATTTATTAAAAACCATTGTAGTTAACCCAGGTGGGATTTAAACTTCTAACCCCCGTCCCCTGTGAACCAGACTAGATAAATCTAAAATTTAGTTCACGCTCACACTGATGTAGGCCACGAGACAAATAAATTTAAACTGCCACTGGATTCAATCAAACCAAAGCATTTCATAGTCTCAATGGTATAAACTATTTTTTAAATACCTAACAGTGTTTTATTATTTTTATTATCATTACTACTACTACTATTAGCACCGCATCTTACTGCCCGTTCGGGCTATACGTACTTAAGCTAATGTGTAATTATATGGTGATTTTAAGATAGAGTGGGACGTGGGATCTGAACCACGGTGCAGGCCTGGCATTTCACACATTTACAAGCTGTGATTAATACACGTCTTGTCAGAGATGAAAGAAGGGTTTGGCAATCAGATAAATCCGTGCCAGGACCGAGGATTGAACCCCGGATCCCAGCACAGAAATCCGACACCTTACCCCTAGACCACCAGGTAACCTCTTTTAATATAATTGATCAATATAATATCTTAGAGGAAATGTATTTAAATTTGCCCGGAGATAAATTTAAATAAAATAAAACGTAGGGCCTATATCAGTGTTCCGGGTAATCTAGAAGAAGTGCACCCACACATTAAAGGAGAAAGAGGATAGGAAAACCACAAAGAGAAATCACATGAGTTAACACCCCCCACCCCCTCCAGTGTATCTGAGTGAGGTACGTATTTGGATCCCTCCGTGAACTGCAGTCAGATCATTTATTCCAAGGGACCATCAATGGGGTTAGAAAAACCTATTCATTTTGTTTAATTTTACGAACATACAAACAAAATTAACGCACAAGTTAAAAAAGTAATCAAAAGTGTTATAGGACTGGAATAAGAAGTGTACACAACTTGTGAATTAGGGAAATGCCAGGCCTCCACCGTGGTTCGGATTCCACGTTAAACTGTAGGTCCTCCATTTCATCTCACAATCACCCTACCATTACACATTAGCGTAAGTGCTTATAACCCGAACGGGTAGTAAGATGCGGTGCTAATAATAATAATAATAATAAAAATAATATAGGTCTGGATAATTGCAAACCCCTTAGTTCAGTCGGTAGCGCGTCTGACTACTGAGTTAAGGGACCAGGGATCGACTCCCAAGCATGACCAAAAAATATATAATTCGTGAAATTGGAGCTTCCTCTTTCATATCAATGAACTTATTGCTGGGGGTGGGGGTGGGGGTGGATGGGGGTTGGTTGTTATGTCTGATATAGTAATAAATTATTTTAAAATTTATATGTTGATATAAGCAGTCAGTTCATGAAGTGAACATTAAAAATATCCCTAGTTAATAAGTGTAGAGTAGCAAAATACCCCAATGGTCTGCAAAGGGTCTAAATGTCAAGCTCATTTAGTCTGATTTGCCAGTTGAGGTTAAAATAACTACCTCATTAATTTGACTAATATGCATGCTTATAACCTGAACGGGTACTAACACGTGGGGGAAGGGGATCGCAAAATAATGGGGGAGGGGGGGGGAGATAGGTCAAATGTGTGCTGGGTATGTATAGGGGTCGAGGAAAGGTATAAAACAAGACACGCAGTAAAATTAGAACTTAAAAAGTAGCTCAAAAATATTGTCCCAAGGGTCTTAGAAGCAAACTACTTTAGGGATCTAAGAGGGCGCTTCATTTCCATAATTCTGCGCAGTGTTTAGGTACTCGAAGGTAGAACGCCCGCGGCCCTCGGAAGGCACACAACACCTTGGAGGTAGGGGAACGGTTTAAGGCCCTTAGAGCGCCTTAGTAATCCCCGGGCCCTCATTACCATGTATGCTAATTATTTACCGTAGAGGATAGATCAACACGGCGTGAGAGAAGGATTTAACCTCTCTTGGGTGATTTTGTCGCACAAGTTCTTCGGTTCTTTAGTTCACCTTTTTGAGATAGTTACACAAATTTAAGTAAATAAATTAATTAAAATATCATTAACACTTAGATTGTTTAAATGGCAACATTAATTAAATCATTTCTGGAATAAATAAGGAATGTTTTATTTATCATTACACAGAAGTGAATAATTATAATAAGTTAATAATCGGTCATTTTCTAAACACAATGCTATTAGAACACAGCTAATAATAAACTTATTTAATCACTCATTGGTTGGCACGTGGGCAAGGATGACAATTTCACCTTGTTTAGTTTTCTGGTGATGGGATGGTCAAGGCTCGAATCCCGTTTGGGTGAACCGAGATGTATTTTATCTCAAATATTCCCTACTCACCCTACTCTAAAATACGGGTATACTTCATGTAAAACTTAACATTTTCCATCTTTATCCTCTCAATGTAAATATACAAAAGCCCAGACAGGAATTAAGAAGAAGTACACTAAAATCAACTTAAGATAGAACACTACATTCTCGACCCTAGCGCCAGGTAGAATAGCTGTGGATGAATACTAACCCAGAAACGAATAATAAATAATATCAAACACCTGCGCCTAGAATCAAACTAGGATATCTTAAGCTTGTAGCAAGTCAACCTTTAAAATTACTCAGCATAATGCGGCCACAATAAGCTGGGTAAAACAAAGCTAAAGAATTATTTATTGAGCCCAAACTATCAATCCTTTGTTCTGATCTGTTGTAGTGCAAGATTTAACGCAGGCTATAGTATATACAGTAGCTCCATGGCTTCTTTGGTGCTGACTGACAGCTTTGAAAAGCTACCAGACCAAATTATGTATCTCTACGCCGAACCATAGGATCTGCAAAAACATGTGTTTAGCAGCTGTCACTTCTGACGGTCAAAATTTAGGTATATACCTAAATATTGACTGTCAGAAGTCAGATTGTGAGCTGTCAGTCAGCACCAAAGAAGCCACGGGGCTACTGTATATTGTATTAAAGTTAATAAAAAAAATTGCCATCCATATGAGCACGCAAACTAAATCTCAAGTTCATAAAATCTATTTTGCTAGTGATGGAGAATTCCGGCCGGGTGCAGTGAGGGCAGCTTAACTAAATTGTTTCCCACTCTTACTTCCCTCAAACTCTGATACATTTCCTATTATTCCTACCTTCCTCGTGCCTATGCCTAGTGTAATTAAATGTTTCTTGCCCGGATAGGTTGCAAGACAAGGATAAAATTATTTTCTTATCAATATTTATCTCTAAACAATATTTAAAATTACCCGCTTCGGTGGCCGTATGGTCTAACGTGCTACTCTCACAGTAGACTAGATTGACGAAGACACGGAGATCGAGGTTCAAATCTCGGTTGGGTGCACTTAGAGCGTTTTTTTCAAAATGGTTTTCCACTCTCTACATGCAAGTACGGGTACACTTCCTACAAATATAGCCTCCCTCATCCCTAAAACCATTAGCGTAATTAGTACATAAGCGTATAACCCGAACGCGTAGTTACCTAGGACACGGTGTAAAAAAATATATAGGCCTATAAATTAATAAATAATATGGTACCCCACAAATACTTTCTCGCACATTTAGATAAAAATTGAGCCATTTGATTATAGCTCGGAAACTAAGAGATACTTTCCATGTATCCAAGTAGAAGAAACTATTTACCAAAGATGAAAAGCGAAAAGAAAATAGAATCCCAAATCAATCACAGCGAAAAATAAGTTAATATAAAGCTAATATTTGAAATAAAACGGCATTCAGCATATTTCTATAGCAACAAACTGAGTGTAAAAACGAATGAGATTCACAGACAAAGTAATATCTGCCTAAGATCGACCAAAAGATAAGTAAAACGTAAGATATACATTTTAAAGAAACGTAATGGGAAAATAATATTATTTTATTTTTGTTCATTTATTTGAAGAATGAAAAGTACACTTTCTGAGCCGACTGATTATATATGAATCTCTTGGAGCGAGAGTGAAAGGTCCTACCAATTTTGCCGGGGAAGGTATTTTCACGTATCATCCAGGGTTATTTTACATGTCTCAATTGACACGGGAGCAAAGGCTTTACTTTCACTCCGAAGGAAGTTGTGCTACGGATTCTTATCACTCAAGAAAAATCCGCCAACCCCGGCTAGGTTTAAACCCACACACGAACATTGAATACTGAGGCTAGCACTTTACCCTATAACCACCGAGATTGGTGGGAATTAATATCACATTTCACTCAAAAGCACAATTGACAATGCTACAGAAACATATTGAAAATAGCATGGAAGCTTTTAAATTTTACTAAAGAGAAAAACTGTTTTCCGTGCTAAGTCAGCAGATTTTTTTTCCGCCAGCTAGGTTAGGTTGTGTTCATCTCCTATACTAAGATTATGATTATTTTCTTCGTCAAGAATTAGTTTAAGAAATTTTCATCATAATTTTATTATTAGTAGAGGAATGCCAGGTCTCCACCGTGGTTCGGATTCCACGTTAAACTGTAGGTCCTTCATTTCATCGCACATTCACCCTACCATTTGCACATTAGCGTAAGTGCGTATAACCCGAACGGGTAGTAAGACGCGGTGCTAATAATAATAATAATAATAATAATAATAATAATATTAGTATTGTAAAGTTCTACAGACCACCCTTATGTCAAATTACCGGTTTAGCTTTTCAGGCTTTACATACGGTTCATATTAAATATATAAATTAAATAATAAATGGTATCAAACTCCACATGGACTTTCTCGCTCTATTGTTTAAAAATCGAGAACTCGTAATATATGTGAAACGAAATAATATGCACAAGCAAACCCAAACATAATTTGCACTATACCTACGTAAAACATTTTTTTGAGTCCCAGTTTTAAATTTTATAATTTTAATTCTTAAAGAATTAATGTCCTCATTTGTATGTTTGGACCAATAAAAAAGATCGATTGGCAACACTTCGTATTCAAATTTTGACTTCCGGTTAAAGTTTTAAAATCTTATTAGGTGTTGCACATCTTAAGGTCATCGCATTGCTATTTAATCCCTCAGTTATAAATTTTGACCAATAAAAAATGTAAATATTGGCTGTTGAATCTAAAATAGATATAGATCATTGTTGTAAAAACATTTCTTCTAAGAGGTTAAAGGAAAAATAAACTCTTTGAGAGACTTACTTATATTTAATTACCCCATGGCATTACAAAATTATTGCGCTACAATGTAAGTAGTATATCTTTACAACTGAAGCTCACAAAATTGTATTAATATATTTTCCAATATCTCAGAAACCGTTGGTTTTATATTATAATTGATATAAAAGTTGTTTATTTTAATAGTACTATAATTTTGCAATTATAAGTTATTTAGTATCTCAAATAGTTGTGGAGCTACGGAAATGTTCGCTTCTGTAAAGCACCCTAAAAGCCATTTTCATGGTAAAATTAAAATATCAAATTTATTTATAATCTTAATCAACACCTAGATACGATTTTTAATCAAAATCGTTAGAGCCGATTTTGAGAAATCTATTTTTTATCTTTTCGCTTTTTACTAAACTACTCTTTATTTTGGGGTTAAAAAGACACCCAAACAGACGGCATTGCAAAAACCACTATTCGGGGCTCGGGGGTCATGAGACGTCGACATCCATCAACATTTCGGGTTAGATTATTTTTACGGTCGTCATAATACCTTTAGTACTCGAAAAGTTAAAAAAAATATAAATTTGAGTATAGATTTAAAGTTATTGGCTTCATAAAAATATGTTTCTTATAAAATATTTGTATAGTAAATAGATTGACATATTTGCAATGATAAATAATTTCATATCTCAAATAGTTTCGGAGAAATGATAAAAAAAAAAGGATAGAATTTACGCATCATACCGGAGCCCTTAAGGTTATTTTGCTGAAATATTTAGGGTAACCATTTTATTTGTAATATTTATAAATGTTTTGAAATAAAATTTAATCAAAATCATTTAAGACGATTTTAAGGAAATCGATTTTTTCTCTTTTTGCCCTTCAATAAGCTACCCTTAATTTTAGGGTTAAGTATACAAATCCAAAAACCCTAGGTGGGAACCTCCATGAAAACCCTAGATACCAAGTTTTAGCCCAGTTGGTAGAATAGTTCAGACTCTAGTCGGAGGTACAGACAGAAATTCAAAAAAACACTTTTCCGGATTCGGGAGGTCGTGAAACGTCAAGATTCATCAAAATCTCGAATTCTATTTTTTTTTACGATCACAATACTTTCTCTGCCTGTAAGAGAGCTAGAAAGTAATAATTAGAGTCAAATTTACCAATGAAGAGCCTCTGACAGCTAGAAAATCTAATAAATCCACTTTCATATATTCATACATTAAATAATGAGATCTGTAGTCATTCTTATAGATACTATCAATACCCTTAAAATAACAATATTGATAAACATTTTTAAAACATATGGTTTCTATAAGAAGAGATAATAATGTCTTATAATCATAAGAAAGATTAAAATGAATCTTTATCAGCCTAAATATGTATTGCAATTAATTGATCAACGTTGGATTGTTAAATTATGAATAGAAAAGTTAAAACCTCTGTAATGAGGGGATTTAATGCTTACCAAATGATAATGATAGGTGACTATAATGAGTAATGACTAACAACATATATGTAGAAAATTGGTTTTGATAGAATTTTTTTAATAAATATTTGAAAAAATTGATTTGTTTGAATTATAATTAAAAGTAGAACAAATAAAAAAGTTTTAGACATTAAAAATTGATGAACATAATTAAATTATTTTTAAAAGTTAGACCATAGATACAATTCATTAAAATAAAATAAATCAATATATTGAATTTTTTAAGAGTGCGATTTTAATATAACTAAATTAAGATTTTCTAATTATCTAAAAGGATTGAATAACCGAATATAAAAAAATGTTATGACACTATTGAGTGATGCGAAATATATAATATTGTTTGGAATTAGAAAATTGACTAAATATTATAAAAATAGCTTTCTTTATATTTCTTATATGTTATATATTATTTTATAATTTCTCCTATGAAAGTAGCAGTTATATCTGCGACAGTTCTATTGACTAGTTTCAATGCATTTGCGTTATCTTTAGGTCTTAACTATACAAGTAGGTGGTAATCATCACCCAACGCTGTTATAAAATATAATTTAAAAAAGTAAATCAATATAAATATTATAGATATTAACTTCTATAGATAATATTTTGGTAAATCGATATTTTAACGCTTGCTATGGTCATAGTGGCCATTTTACTTAGCAAAGACTGTATTTGTTGATACGTAATAGATTTTAAGTTATATATTATAATCATTGTATTTATATTTTTATCGAGGATTAATATCATCCAAAATTACAGGAGATAAGATTTAACTCTGTGATTTGGTCTCTATTAATTTGCTATATTTTTATGGCTATAAACCATTTTTGATGGTACAGCCTACCCTGAGGGTTTTATAACCACACAGAGAATGAATCACCACTTATAGTGACGATGCGCACTGAAAAGACGCGTTCTAGTAGCTTAGTGGTAAGAGTGGTTGACCACAAACTTAGAGGATCGTGCATTGGCAGCTCGTAGCTAAAATTAGTGAGGGTGCTGTTCCAGAAAATGTTTAGCCTTTGTTTTAACATTGTGTAAAAGGAAAAAAAACTGTATAAAAAGAAAATTTATTCAGTAACGTGATAAAATCTTAACAAAAAAAATACTTTTTTACTTGCTTTAACTTAAATTGTTACAGTTCAAGCTTGATATTTCAATAATTTTCTCCTTGATCTCTGGATGACCATTGAGTAAATTTTTCTCCATTGAAAATACTGCAAGCGCATTTAGTCTTTCTGTTAAAAAAAAGAACTGAAAAAAAAAGAATCAAATAGAATATCTGGAAGCAGAATAATAATTTAATTCTACACTCTTCTACACTTTATCACATTTAATAATATGGTACACGGTTTTTAAGCACAACAGGCGCTGAGTAAAAAAATGCCTTCCACTATCACGCCAGAGCCGGCACTGTGAGAGCAACAGTGCTCTCTCTACCTGTCAGTCCCGCCTTCCTCCCCACTCCTTCTTGAGTGCGCATGCTCACAACAGTCAATAACCACGTCGCTGGCACTGTGAAGCACGCAGTTCCATACAAAGATGTTTGTACATTTTTCATAAACTGGGGGATGGCTACTGAAGTACTGACATTAAGCTTGAGGAATATATATTGTACTACAAAAATAAAGAAAGAATTAAAGAAAAAATTACTCATTATATTAAATGTTATCGGTAATAACAAGTGGAAATAAGCGGTGCTGCAGTTCCGCAGTGCCTATACACGAGTCGCGACTCGGACCGTGCCTTGATTTTGGGTTGGAGTGACAGACACCATTAGTATTTGCATACGAGCTCGTCTTGATAGCCAGTTATTAGAAAACATCTAGGTGCTACGCAAGGAGAAAACTTCTGACAATAGTAAAGCGGTTTTCAAACTTTTTTTAGATTTTTCTCCTTATCCATGACTAAAAGTTTATTTTAATGCACCCCCAAGATAAAAAAAAATCAAATGACAAGTTTAAAAAAGATATTACCACTTGGTAAATTATTGATCTATATAATCTAACGGGGGGGAAATATTTTTAATCAAAATATTTCAAATATTACAAATCTAGTTAGAGGGAATCCTACTGTTATATCCTTAACATTATATCTTATTGAAAGCCGTTATGATCAGTTAAAAAACATAATTTTACTGTAAAAAGTTGTATACATTTTTTTCACAAATTCGTTCAAAAATATAGAAAAAAAGTAAACATAAGCATAATATTTTAATATCAAAATTTTAAAGTGTAATTCTTGAGCTGATATATTATGAATCCCTAAGTTTTTCAATGAGAGGGGTGTGGCTGCATGGCTTAGCACAAGTTGTGATGTCTGGCTGTCCAGTTGAAACTTTCAAGCGGAGGTCCGGCTTCAAATGTAGCCTATTGCGGTACACCATGGATGAAAAACCACTCTAACAGAGATATGTTGTTGATAAAAACGTAATAAACAGCTAATGTATAAGGTGCCAGGTAGAAGGATGAACATTCTCAGAAATCAATCTCCAGCCGAGAACAAATAAGGGAAAAAGAGGGGTGGAAATAACCAGATAACGGTAATTGCCAACAATTTGGTTTTTTCATCAGTTAATTGATATTTTGCCAACTTTCCCTTGAGAGCTGCTTGCGTACCGGCTGAAAGGTGCCCACGTACCCCTGGGGGTAAGCGTACCCCAGTTTGAGAACTGCTACCCTACTCTAAGCCTGAAGTTCTTTCAGAGGTTTTAACTGAGTGTAGAATTGATTGGAAAGTATTAGACCTAAGCCTATTAAAAGCCATACCATACCATACCATACCATACCATAGAACAATTTTTTCATTTCTCCCTTAACTACAAAATAGTTGACCTTAGAACCAAATTAACATATCCATTAGATACTGTCATATGGCCCTTAGTAATATTTGCAGCTGTTAACAAGTATTTAAAATGCATGTATGTATAAAAAAAGTTTTGTTTAGTGCTTAAAAATGTTCCATGGTACAACATGTTGACATGCTATGGAACACTACCCTTTGTACCATGGAACACACCAATTTAGTAGGAGTAATTAAGAACTCAACATAAGCCAAAATCAATTATTTTATTGAATATTTATTATAAAATTGATAAATTGAACAAAAGTATCTAACAATAGTCAAAATATGAATTAAAGGTCTTTTAAAAAATCTAAATCAATTTAAGACCTGAGTACAAAAGTCACACCTGTAAATTTTTCAAGAACTTTTGTCGGAATCGGCACAAAGTTCATGAGTCCATCGAAGACAAATAACACAATGGATACACCGTTCACCTCCTTTGTCTTGCAGATAAGGCAGATTACAGTATAAGCATTCTTAGTCCGCACTATCTTCATAATCAGTGGAGACTAAAGGAACAAAATCGTCCTCAGATGAAGAAGAACAAGCATGCTTTCTTTTGGCTGCTTTATTCTGTCTGTTTTTTAGACTCTCTCTGGTAAAAGTGGAATGTATAGTTTTGAATCACATAACCATGGAATGTTTTTGCTATAAGACACACGAATATAAAATACATTTGTTTTGTTGAAACTTGTTGAACATGACAAACTCGTGGCCTCCAGTTTTCTGATTGACAGTGTATTACTGTGCCTTCGCATGAAACAGCGCATCCATTGTTTCTCAGCTATTTTTTTTTCTACATTCCCATTCTCAGGATTATTTTTTTCTCATTAGCTACCGAAAATTTATATTCCAGTTGCCTCACACCCTTTTTTGAGAAACTATATTTCATTTTCGCAACTTTTTATATGTATTCCACTAACAGTTTTTCTTACTCTACACTAAACACTAGATTGGCATAAAAGTTTGTAGAGTACTTGTAGGCTTCTGTCCCAGATTTCTTAAAACCGCCACCAAGTCTCTTGAAAGAGTAGCGAGCTTTACGCTATACACCTTACACGCCTGCCTAATTGAAATCTTCTTATCTGGATCAGCAGTAACAGCTTCTATTGCTTTTTTCATAGCGTCTGGGTCGACAGGCACCCTCTTCATACCAGACTTACTTCGTGGCATTGTAATCTGGAATAATAAAATAATAAAAATTACATGACACACCTAGAAACATGTTTCAAGGTACGTCATGTGTTTAAGTTCCTTGGTACAATACGGTGCCATTTTTAAGAAACATTGTATTCCAACTTTTAGGTTACAACTAGAGAGAAAAGCAAACAGTGTATTTTACTTACCGAGGAATATTGAATACGATGGCACAATTGTTTAATGTAAACACATTACGTGTTTCCACCAATTCATAATAAACTAACATAAAAAAACATTTACAAATCACACCTTAAAATTTCGATCGCGTCTCACAACCTCAAATTTTGTCAGATTCAATCAAAAACAAGCTGGCACTGCTCTCTGGCGTTCTCCTCAAAACATAGTATCGCCATAGGCCAACAGGTTGAAGCACCGACCGGAAACCTAAAAGTGTTCCTAGGTACGTTATGCTCTAGGTACAACTATCTCCCTTACAAGTTACATGTTTTATGGTTTCTACGATCTCAACTAAAGAAGCTCTATAATTTATGCTGACACATTTTTAAGATGTATACATTTTATGTTGACATTTGAATAAGTTGTACATTTAATGCTACTTAATGTAGAAGCACAGTATAATTCCTTATGTTTAAAACTGTATAAGCTTTCCCTTTTATGATGATTACTGTAGACTATGTGCAGTACATTTTATGCTGACAATATATAGTTCATATATGTTATGTAGACAACTGTATGAATTGTCGATTTTATGCTGCCTACTTAGCTGTAGAAGTATACATTTTATGTTGGGTCCTGTAGAATTTTTCTTTTTACGTCGACAGCTATCGAGGCTGTACGTTTCATGTTGACAATGTAAACTCTATATATTTTATGCTAACAGTTGTAAAATATTTATATTTTATTCACACAGCCATGTATGTTGTACATTTTATCTTACCAACTTTATAAATCATACATTTTTTTCTGCTAAACGAACAAACCAACATACTAGGCCATTTTCTGTAAAAATTTACGTAAATTTGCTACACTATAAACTGCACCATTTATAAATGTTATGCTTGCTTATTGCAATATATAAACCGTAAATTTTATACTGCCCCTCTACAGGTTTTGTATTTTAAGTAATTTGAATTAGGTTTTTGATCAAAATTAAAGATTACTATTTGTAGATACAGGCGTTTGCTAGCGAGGGGGGAAACAATTGGTTAAAGGGCTCCAAGTGGAGGGTGGTAATAAACAAGGCCCAGATTTGATTGACATATAATATGTTCACTATCTCCCCCTTTTTTTTTTAGGAGTGTGTAAGGTCTTCTTCTTCTTCTTTTTTTGGTCAGTGTGGAATTATAGGTCATATTATCTTTAGAGGCATTTATAGGCATTTTTGATTAATTTCAAGACATTCATATTGAATAAATAGGTACATTTCTAAATACTATAGATATTTTATAATTACTTTTTTTTGTCAACGAACATCTGCCAGTGTGAGAAGATAATGTAGACGATGAACTTTGTATCTTCTTTGCCTGTATGATTGTAAAATACACATCCCTAATGATACATTGCAACTATGCTGAAGAGGGTTGCGTTGGAGTGGGGTAGCTATTACTTCTGAAGCAGATAAGTGTAGATCAATTTTGTGTTTAGCAAAATGTAAGAATTTAGTTTCTAAATACTTTTCTTTACATTTGTCACCCCCCACCACCCTTTTCACTGCGTGGGCCTAAATTGTCAGGATGAGAGCGATGACTTGAAATATGACTGTGTGGGATCGTAATTGACGTTTGTCTTGAGTTTTTATGGTTTTATTGTACTACCATACTCTATTACAAAATTTGATGTTGATAAGGAGTATTAAAATATATGAAAAAAATTAATAGAACTACTTAGGAGATCGTGACAGAACTATGTATAGAAAGGAATACTTAACCAATGGCCTGACTGACCTCTCGGTGGCCCTACAAGGGTATGAACCTCGGTACCTTGGGCAAGATGATAGCCCTCCGCACTCGTACTTGGCGATCCAGTGCCCTAGCCCACGTAGCTCCCAAAATGGGCTGAGTGACGCCCCTAGAATCGATGGTGAATTGTCAGCCCAGCTAGCTTAAAAACATTATTTACCCTCCCCCCTAGCCTGATTTATCATGTGGAGTGCTGACACTCTGTGTAAGCTGTCAGCACATGTGTTCTATTGTTTACCAACTAATCAAAACACCTTGCACTACTCGTGTTGTCACTTACAATCCACAACACAATAAATGTTAAAACAAACAAACACCTCAATTTATGCCGTGTTGGTTACACGTTTGTATTTTTTAGTTTACAATAATGTGTATAGTGCATGTTACGAGTTTTTTTTATATTTCTAGGTCTTTTAAAACAAATTGAAGTAATTTTTTAGAATTATTAATTAATATTTTATATGTTTTTTGATCATGTTTAGGTCATCAAAATCTGGGCTTTGGTAATAAGTGCTTACCCAAAAGGGAAGTCCAAAATTAATTTTTTTTAACCAACAAATCGGTAACAATCCCAATGCATGGCTCTTATTCTATGGTAAAGGGATTGGGAAATTAACTTAAATAAAATACACCCACATTAGCGTAGAGAGGTAGTGAGTGGTAACATCACCGTGATAAATCACAAGAAGACTTAAATATCCTATAGAATTCATCCCCGATAAACCCAGCTGGGATTCAATCCTCAACCTCTCTTTCATCAGATAGTCAGTGTATATTTAGAGCTTGATGCCTTAAACCATGTGACCATTAGTGCAGGTACGGGTGTACTAATGAAATAGAAGGTGACACTGTACTACATCAAATAATACACTTTATGTACGGTAATCAGTCAAGAAATCTGACGGATGCGTGTTCCGTTAGCTTCAAGCATCGCTGCCTTTTTTTAAAAAAAATTAACCCTCCCTATATAATAAGAATTTAGTGAGTAGACCGGACATTGTAGTGGTCGTAGTTTTTTTTAATGTGTCTCTTTTACACTCCTCCTACCACTCTTTCTCAACTTTTTTTTTCTTAAAAAGTACTCCGCCTGTCATGACCTTGATTTCTCAACATTCCACGAAACCACTGAACCAAAAGTTGTATTATGTCATGCACTAGCCTGGGTCCAAGATCCTCGATCTTATTTTGTAGTTTGACCACGTTTTATACTAGATGCTCCACTTACATAACAATACTATTTTGGGTAAGTCCAATTTTAGCATATGACTAAATAATATGCATACTCCATTTTGGGCCGTAGGAGAGAAATATAGCAAGTATGTCTTCCTTAGACATGAGAGTGAAATATAGCAAGAGTGACCTCCTTGGCCATGAGAAATAAATATAGCAAGAGTGACTTCCTTGGCCATGAGAATGAAATATAGCAAGAGTGACCTCCTTGACCATGAGAATGAACTATAGCAAGAGTGACTTCCTAGGCCATGAGAATTAAATATAGCAAGAGTGACTTCCTTGGCCATGAGAATGAAATATAGCAAGAGTGACTTCCTAGGCCATGAGAGTGAAATATAGCAAGGGTGAGCTACTTGGTCATGATGGTGAAAGATAGAAAGTGTGCCTTCCTTGGTCATATGATTGAAGGAAAACAAGTATGCCTTCATAAACCGTGTGAGTGAACTATATATACCAAGGGTGTCTTCCTTGGCCTGGGAGCTGTAACTAATGCTATCTAGATATTCCTGTGTGAGGAGAATATATGGCAACGTTGCCAGCGTGTGAGTATATAGAGTTAGGCTTTTTGGTCACATACATCAGTGGCAGGTGCACTTGATGGGAAGAACTGATTCTTACTCCCGAGGCGAACAAGAACAAGAGGAGGAGGCGAGAGGAAGGGAAGCAAAAGCGACCAAACAAGAAATATCTTGGTTCGTTCTGAATAGCTTGAAGCCACCTGCTGCCGAGTGTTGCTTTGCTGTCTTTTACCTCCCGGAGGCTAACCAAGGAGACCGCACCCTCCAGCTATGGCCTACCTAGCGCTCCTCTTTTCTTTCTTTTTTAATAAAAAAATCTATATCTATCCTTCTCTTCTTCACTAAAATAAAAAAAACTCTTCCCCCTTGGCCCGCCCCTGTAATTTTAAAATGCCTTGTCTTCCCGAGTTTTTAGATTTTTTTTTATGCTCTTCTTGTTGGGAACCACAGAATAGATACATGAACTCCTTTCTTTGTGTTTTTTTTTCTAACCAAACACAAACACAAACACACCAAGTCTCAGACACGAAAATGTATTTATAATTCGGTGAGGAGCAACATTTTGAAAGCCCCTTTTAAACATATTTAAGAGACGAAAGACTCTTGTGTATTCGCGGAGATTGCCGCTCTTAATTGTTTCATAGGGAGAAAATTAATGATCTTAAAACACGTTGCTCTCACGCGCTGCTCTGTACTTTTCGGTGGGGAGATCTGCTCCAGAGTTAAGTAAAGTTACCCATGGAACAATGTTTTTTGGGGGCAGAAGAAGTATGGTAAAGAGCCCGAGTAGCAATTAGTAATGAGGCAGATTGTTTTGTAGCAACTTTACCCGAGTGTACAGTACGTGTGCGCGCGCAGCTCGCACTTTTATGTGTGTGTGTGTGTGTGTGTGT
>CABFVX010000414.1:256046-274676 GCA_902151425.1 Timema shepardi
TGTGTGTGTGTGTGTGTGTGTGTGTGTGTGTGTGTGTGTGTGTGTGTGTACGTGCGCGCACTTGCGAGAACCGCCGCCGCAGAATCGTTCTATGACCGCAATTCGAGAAAGTTCACTTTGTCCTCCGACCCGATGCTTACAGTGAATAATGATGACATGGCGGAACATGTTGCCGCGGAGAGGAAATTACAGTTGCTTTGTGCATTATTCAAAAGTTTTAGTTACCTCGTTCCAGAAATTCGACATAGCTTCGAAAATGGAACTGAATGTTTAGCTCCACTCTCAACTTATAAAATGATCAAGTAGTCATGTGACTGAAAATTTTTTTTAAAAAAAAGTTTAGTAATTTGTAAAGTATGTTTTCCTTTTTTTTAACAACATCAGGTTCTTTTTAAATTTGCTACATCCTGCAAACAAATTAGAAGTCATTCAAATTTATGAGTAGCGAAATATAATTATATTCTAGATAAAATCTCTGGAGATTTTAAGTTCTTCTTGAAGCTAGTAAAGTACTTTTCTTTTCAATAAAATTGTTCTTAACTTCCCCCCCCTTTTTTTATTACAAACATTAGGCTATAATGTTAAGAAATATTAACATTTTGGTACATAAGGCTCTCTTACAGAAAATCGCTCAAGTATTTTCTCAAATTAAACTAAATTAAAGGTAATTTGGGGGGAAAAAACTACTTACTTTAAAAAATATGCACGGTATATTTTGAGAAAGAAATGTAAGTGATAACCATAGTTTTTTTATATAGTCACTGACGGAAAATAGCATTCCTATTGGTATTGCCTTTATTTCATTTACTAGCGCTAGCTCCATAATTGTAAAAGATCAATTATTGAGTCAATCGGGTCTGCGCTTGAACTTAGTAAGAATATTAAGGTGTGATGAGTGGAAGTGCCAGTCAAAGCATCTTAAACACTGTTTCAGTAAATACATTTAGTTTAATTTTTTATATATCGTGCTCGCAACAGTTCTTGTATATTTAAAACTAGACCCTTCCCCCACATTATTTTCAAAATAAAATATATCCTATGTTACTCGTTGATAATGTAGCTTTATATTGGTGAAAGAATTTTTAAAATTGGTCCAGTAGTTTTTGAGTTTATCCATTACAAATATACCATTCCACTTTCCCCTCCCCCTCCACATTATTTTCAAAATAAAATATATCCCATGTTACTCGCTGATAATGAAGCTTTATATCGGTGAAAGAATTTTTAAAATCGGTCCAGTAATTTTTGAGTTTATCCATTACAAACAAAAAAACAAATCGTTCCTCTTTATAATATTAGTGTAGATGGGCTTTGACAAGAATCATTTTAAATTAAAAGTCCTGGTCAAACTACTCAATATCCATGACAGATATTAAAAATAACTATTTTGATTGATATGTATAGAAAATTAAACTAAATGTATATATTAATTTAAATGAATTGAAAAATTACTCCTGGACATTGAAATAGAACCCGGAACCTATGACTAATCGTTACGATGCTCTAAGCCAAAGGTTCCTGGTTTGATTTCCGTGTCCAGGTGTCAGTTTTCAACTAATTTAAATTAATTGAAATGTGGCCTCCTCCATACGGACATTCTCATAATTGCAATGATTTGCAACCTGTCTGTTGATATTCATTAAATGTATCTATTAAACCAATGTTTGATTTATTTGGGGGGGAGAGGAGGGCGGGGGAAATTTCGTAATTAAAACTGAAAAAACAAGGACCTTAAGTCACGTTCCCTCCCATCCCACTCAGCCCACCTCACGGCCAATTAACCGATAACTTAAATACAAGATTGAGTTTGACCCAGAAAACATCAAAGTGCTATTTTATGTACATACTTTTCACTTGACAACAGCGATATTGTAATCAATCTTTTTAATTTCAAAAATATGAACAATTAATTATATAGATCAATTATTAGTCGTCTATAAATTCCACATACATAAAAGCGTAGAAATTGAAATGTATGAAATCAAAACATTCGGTTGGTATCGGAACCATACATATTTATTATAGAATAAATTATTCAGTATGTTGCGATAAGTGTGTTCAATATTTAGACCAAGATTTCTTTAGATTAAAAATGTTATTAAATACCGAATTCATTTGATTAAAAATGTTATTAAATACCGAATGCATTTTTCGTTTTAAAAAAATTGTTTATAAAGATATGTTGTATTTTTTTTAAATATGGTATAATGGATTCACTGGCCTCGATTCAATTGTTTAAAAATATATACAACTGAAAACCACGCCACGTTCTGACGCCTGGTTAGAGTTGTATTACCTATCTAAGTAACTGGCCCCGTGGTGTAATGGTCAGTGCACCTGGCTACGCGTCCAAGGGTCCTGGATTCGATTCCCAGCTTGTACCTTGTGTGTTTTTTCCCGAAACAGGATTTACTCTAATGGTCACCAGGGTTTGGTTTGCTAGACTTATATTACGGTTAAGTGTTTCTACAGGTTTTACACCCTAATACTCACTATAAACATAATCTCATCTCATCCCCCACCTAGGTGGCGTAGTTAGCTAACGCGCTAGTTTCATGTTGAGCTAGACTGCCGAGAACGGGGAGATCAAGGTTCTAATCCCAGTCGGGTGAATTGGAGTGGTTTTCCTAAATTGTTTGCCACTCTCCTTCCACGCAAGTGCGGGTGCATTTCCTATAGATTCAACTTTCCCAATTCCTAACCCGTTAGCGTAATTAGTACTTAAGGTTAAAACCCGATTGTGTAGTAAGACGTGCTGAAAAATTATTATTATTATTATTATTATTATCTCATTTCTTCGGGACATGGAAAGTACCTCCACAGGAAGGATGTACTGTACTTGTACAACTAGTACATTTAGGCATACACTGGGAAACAGTACATTAGTACTGATTAACCTCTCCACTACTGGGCTAAGAATGATGTAGCCCAGACGCGCAATATTTATAGTCTATAAGTTTACCTACCTAAGTAAAGGTATCAACCATGGACTGAAACGAGACTCATTGTCACACTTAATTTTATTTAAAAACGTATTTAAACTAATTTCAAAAACGTGTCATGAACCTCAATGACCGACTTCGTGATTTAGTGATCAGAGTTCCTGACTAGAACTTCAGAGGTCCCGGGTTCGATCCCTGACTTTTCCAGATTTTATGTGTTGAGCAATGGGTTTTTGAACTCAGCTTCGTAAGGACAAATGAGGAGCTACTTGATTGAAAAAGTAGCTGCTCCGGTCTATAAAACAGATATTAACGGCCGGAGGGCTCGTTGTGTTGACTACATTACACCCTCTATCCGCACGAGCTGGCACTATTTTGTCAACAGACGGTGGTCGCTCGGTCGGTATGACTCAATTAAGGGCAGACGCCATAAAGTTTTTTTATCGTGCATATAAGTATGGTCATACTCTCCAAATCTTTTTTGTAAGTAAATAAAAAACAGTAGCTACTTTTCCCCATGTTTCACTACCTTTTCAGGCTGTACTGATTGCGATGATGTGATAGGGGCTAGTAAGGTAGAATTTTGGAGAAAATACACCTGGATTTGGTTTAGGAAAATGTAGGAAACTATTTTTTTTAATCACCCAGTTGGGGTTCTAACCATGAACTCCTGGCAAAGCGGACTAAATAAAATGTAATTTATATGGATTATCCACCAACACGGGATTAATAAAATATTACTACGCTAAAATATTTTCATATTAAATGCGTTTCTCAGAATTTTATCTAAATTAGACTATTGTATTTTCTCTTCATGGTATTTTTCTCATAGATAAGACTATTTCACATATTTCTGTGTAATCATGTTTTCTCATTTAATTATACATAACAAATGATTTCAAGTACATTGAAAAAAGGCTCGTTAGCAGGGAAACAGCCCGTTAATGCAATTAAACGTTGTTTTAATTCGGTAAGCTGCTATATAATAACACCTATTTAAAAGCTTTAAAATCAATGGCAACGTCTTAATTTACTCGGGAATATATCGTCCTAATTTTTAATATCGTTTCAAATCTTCGAATGAATAAAAATCTCCGAAAAACTCGATCTGATTAACTCAGCACTAATTTCTGGTGGCCAAAATATATTTTATTATTATGCTCCGCATTTTATTTCTCGTTTAGGTACCCACAGATTTACGCTTATTGTGTAGGGATGAAGAAGTCTGAATTTTGGAGGAAGTATACCAGTATTTGCGAGGGTGAAGAAAGCATATAGAAATAAAAACTACCTCGGTACATCCAATCGGGACTCGAACACAGGCCTTCTCATGAACGGAAGACCAAACAAAAATTATACTGACGCCTTTATCTCTACGTATCCACAGGTATGGATATCAAAATATTAATATGTTTCAAAAATAAAGAAATTTAAATAATGCTTATTCCTTATTTATTTTTAGTACCACATTTGGGCTATACTCATATGTACTAATTACGCTAATGGGTGAGAGATGAGGAAGGGGGGGGGAGAGAGAGAGAGAGTTGAAAACCATTTAGGAAAACTACTCTCAATAATCCCAACCGGAATCGAACCTCGATCTCCCCGTCATACGCAGTCTGGTCTATTGCGAGAGTAGCACCTTAGACCATGCGACCAACGAAGCGGTTTTAAATAATGTTTGAACAATATTTTGTTTCCGTAATATTTGCGTATAACTCAAATGGGTAGTAAGACGTGGTGCTAATAATAATAATAATAATTTCCGTAACCAAACTGATACAACCAGACCATGGCTCTAGAATATAGATGGTGGCTCTATTTACATAGCATAAGTAGCATGAAATCAAAGATTACACGCAATACTCCCTTTCTCACGAACAAATGTAAACTTAATTTTATTTCCAACCTGTTAAAAAAAAATATTTCCAGGTGCTCAAATAGATAGACCACTGCGATGTGGGGAGGCAAAAAGCTATCGTGAGATTTTTATTACTATTACTTTTTTTAGACTGGGATTGATGTTTAGTCGCTTCCAGACATGAGTTTTATAACAGAAAAAACTTGCTACTCATTTCACATTTAAATCATGAACAGTGGGGTCCAGTCTGCTTTCTTTTATATATATATATATATATATATATATATATATATATATATATATATATATATATATAAGGGTTTTTATCCTTTATTGTTTCTCGTCCAATTAGCTGCTTGTTAACATATTTGAAATAATTAAAATGTCTGCTTATTACATAAATAAAACACAATTTGTTTACCGCCTTACCTATAATTTGACAATTTCTAGAAAGTAATTTACAAAAGACTGTTGCTACGTCGTATAAAAGTAAACTGGACATTTTCTTGTTTATTTGTTTTTTTTATTCTGTTCCTTGTCTTGTCTAGTATCACTTTGAAGGTCGTAGCTCCTCCATCTTTATAGTGCAAATAAAAATCTGAACTGTAATGGCCAAATGACTCGATAGGAATGGAGACGAAAACCTTTTAAACGAGTGTTTTCACATGAATCGGTCCTTGGCCTCTTGGTATAGCAGTCAGTATTCCTAGGTACTAATCTAAAGGCCCTGGGTTTGATTTCTGGAGGTTTCATAGGTATTTTTACCGAAGGGGAATTGTTTCTATGGTTTAGTTTTCATTGTCTGTTTAATCAGGCTTACGTTAGGTTTAAGACTTCTATTAGCACCACATAATTATAATCATTATGATAACATCTCATCGGAAGAAGTAGCAGCACCTATATGTTGTCCCAAACACAGAATATGGCTACAGATGATATCCGACAAACCAAAGAGGCATAGGCTTAAAAAAACTTAACCGGTGTTTACGCACTCTAAGGGGCCATATATATTTTTTTTTTAGCACCGCGTCTTACTACCCGTTCGGGTTATACGCTTTAAGTACTGATTACTCTAATGGGCTAGGAATTAGGAAGGTTGAATTAGAGGAAGTGAACCCACATTTGCGTGGAGGTAGAGTGAAAAACCATTTAGGAAAAACCACCCCCAGTTCACCCGACCGAGATTCGAACCTTGATCTCCTCGTCCTCAGCAGTCGAGCTCAACACGACAAGCGCGTTAGCCAACTACGTCACCGAGGCGGGTGCCATATATATAGAGTCAGGATTTGGACATCAGTAAATCTCCCATTCAACCTTAACTATTCGTTATTATTCGTCGACTAAATAGTAAATATACGGCCCTCAAAGTGTTTGCGCACTGGTTTGGCTTAGGTCAGGTACGTTAATCTCAGATCAGCTCTGACCTGTCAGAAAATGTTTGGAAGCTAGCTATCAACTGGTGTACCACGCATTGGGTCTCCTATGCTCAGGTCGGCTCATCTCAGACCAGCCTAAGCTTGGCACAAAGCATGAAAGCTAGTTGTCAAATGGGGTATCGCGCATTGGGTCTCTTCGGCTCAGGTCAGCTCATTTCAGATCAGCTTGAGTCAGGTACCATTATCTCAGATGTTCTATACGTACAAATTACAACTTTAAATGTGTATTTTGAAACAATACGTTATTTTCAAAAAAAAAATTAATAAAGATAGAAATACATTTAATTATATCAATTTCCCTCAAACATGTTTGAAAACAGCAATTTTTTGTTTCACTTTTGTTTTAATGGTAAGAAATTCATTTTTGAATCTGTTAATGTAAGACTATTCTCATGCTCATGCTTGTGTACTTAAAAATCGCTGAAAGCTATGACCTTCGTTACTACCAAATCACGCGCAGGTTTCCATTGCTTGTGTTTTAAATAGTTGCCATGATATCTGGTAGTATACACGGTAGTAGTAGTTGTACTGAATTAAGTACGGGAGCATCGCCTCTGTTTACGCGGCATTAAAAAAACAGCCGGAAGCAATATCGATTAACAGTAGAGGATTGTATTGGTTTAGAAAATACTCCGTCCTTTGCAATCAACAAAACAAAGTTTGTTTTAAAAATTTGTTCACGCATGACAAGAGATTGATTGTAGAGCAAATTAAATGTAATAGTAGGCACAGAACATTGTCTTAACGGTGTTCTGGGGGAAAAAAAACTATGGAACGTTGTCAATTCGTTCCTTTGGGAGGGGGCAAATTGCTTGTACAATAACTCGAGCGATTTTTTTTTTCTTTTTCAATTCCTCGGATGCAAAATACAAAGTAAACGCTTCCTCTTTATCTGAAGTGTTCATTTTGACTGATGGCTGTCTCCTGTCTCTTCATATGCAATTCGCAATACAAGGATAGAGCTGGACCTGACATGCCGATTAACCGAGATATTAGATAAAAGCTTACGCTCAAACAAGAAATCACGTCTAAAAGTGCAGGGTTTTGTTTAAAAAAATCCCAACTTGAGAAAGTTGAGAAATTAGGACCAATGAAATGGATTTTTTTAAATTTTAAAATAGTTATTTTTCAATGTTGTTGTGTTTTTTTAATATGGTAACAAAATCTCACTTGTCTTCTCTCCATTCCACTGTTTTCTAATAAAGGATCCTTAAGACATCGGAATTTTAATAGACTTAATTGCTGGTGATAGGGAATCCGAAGTTCCAATATAGGCCAGATTGACTGGGGATGGTTTTCCACTTGTGATGTAATGCAGGTGCATTTACTCTAAACTTACATTCTAGCCCCTACATCTTAGATTAAATCTCGGATAATCTCTGTTGTTTTTAACTTACATTATTATTATTATTAGCACCTCGCCTTACTACCCGTTCGGGTTATACGCACTTACGCTAATGTGTGATGGTAGGGTGATTGTGAGATGAAATGGAGGATTTACAGTTTAACGTGGGATCCAAACCACGGTGGAGGCCTGGCATTCCCTACATTCACAAGATGTATTGTCAGAGGTGAAGGAAAGGTTTGGCAATCAGATAAATCTGTGCCAGGACCGAGTATTGAACTCCGGACCCCAGCACAGAAGTCCGACACCTTACCCCTAGACCACCAGGTCACCGTTTACAAATTTAACAAATATAAAAACACAATTGTGTTTAAGTTTATATTTTTACAGGTAGCTTACATCGGTGGGCACGCAGTATATGGCATCAATATGGTATTGTCAGTTTTGTCAATAATGGGGAGGTCAGGGTTCAAATCCCATCCGGGAATATTGACGGTAGTTTTAAATAAATGGTTTCCCACTCTCCTTGCATACAAATGCGTGAAAATTTCCTCTAAACTATCTCTTTCTCATCCTTACCTCATTAGAGTGGTTAAATTGCGTACAACCCGTACGGATAGTTAAACAAGGACTAAAAAATTAGATATAAGCCTACCTAATGTTAAATGAGCTGCTTCGGTGGCCGCATGGTCTAAGGCATAATTCTAGCAAAAGACTAGACTGGTGAGGACAGGCAAATCAGAGTTCGAATTCCGGTCTTGTGTAGGCAACTGAGGCTGATTTTTCCAAAATGGTTCTTCACTCTCCCTTCACACCGATATGGGTATATTCCCTCTAAATTCGACCTTCCTCCTACCTAACTCATTGGAGTAATTAGTACATATGCATATAACCTGAACAAGTGGTAAGGTGTGGTGCTAAAAAAAAATTTTAAGAGGCCACATTTATTGTGAATAATTCTTAGTCATTTTCGTACTTCAATTGTTTTCGACCCGCAAGAAATTCAATATTGACCCTGACGGAATAATAACCCGGTCACCTGGAAGTACTCAGCGTCAACACACAGCTCAACACTCCCGACCAAAGGTGTGTTAATTAATGAAATGAATTACAAAACTACCCCCATGGGTGGTCGCATGTTCTAAGGGGTGGTTATCTCAATAGAATGAATTGCCGGTGACACGGAGCTATGGGATTGAATCTCACTTGGGTGTACCTAGGATGCGCGTTTTTCCTCGAGTCTTCAAGTGCACTGGTGCAGCCAAGGTGGGTGAGGGGTTAAGGGTTTTAAAAAAAAGCCCTTGCTACCCACCTTCCTCTTTCTCGTCCCTAGAGCTGTTGAAATCATACATGAAGAACTCTACAAATGAAGACAGACTTAATGGGATTCATCTACATACAACCAGAGGTGTCAGTTACGGATCCATGTGGAAAAATGCCAGGTCTGGCCCAGATGTGGAATTGTCCAGATCTGAGAATGCCAGTTTTCCCCAGTTCTGGGCTTAGCTGACCCAGATATGGACCAGTTCTGGCCAGCTATGATGAAGTTCTCAATGAAATTTCTATGAAGTCTTATTATTATTATTATTATTTAGCACCGCGCCTTACTACCCGTTCGGTTGCTACGCTTTAAGTACTAACCACGCTAATGGATTAGGAAGGTTGAATTAGAGGAAGTGAACCCGAATTTGTGTGGAGGGGGAGTGTAAAACCATTTAGGAAAAACCACCCCCAATTCACCCGACCGAGATTCGAACCTCGATCTCCCCGTCCTCAGCGATTGAGCTCAACACGACTAGCGCGTTAGCCAACTACGCCACCGAGGTGGGTTCTATGAAGTCAAGCAAAATTAACATAAGACTAAAGTGAATAATTACAAAAGTGATTTTGTAAGTGAGTTAATGCAAGTTACTTATTTAAATTTTCAGATTTTAGCTCATAAAATAATTCTATAAATCTAATTTCCAAAATATAATCTATCGAAAATTGCATGTTTGTATATTCTAGCAATATGCATGAATAAAAATGTGCTCATAAAAACTTCATAGTCATAATAATTAGAGAATTATGACCATTTTTATAGATTTTAAATTATTTTTGATATTAGTGTATTTCTTTTGATACATTTGCATTTTGCAGTACTTAAAATTTTCCCGCGGGAAAAACCAATGGACCCCGCTTGGTTGGTCAGTGAAACTATCCCCCCCCACCCCCCCCACCCCCACCCCCCCCCACACACACTACAAACAAATCCTGGCTGCTCAAGTGCTCAAGTGTATCTTACTCTTTCTATTTAAATACGGATATATATTTCATTTGAATTCTACTTTCCTCATTCCTACCATATAATTGTAAATATGTGGACTACCTGGATGGTTAGTAGGACATGAAATACGTAAAGAAAAGTTGTAATCTTATCTTTCTCGGCCCAGTGACTTGTTGGAGAGAGAAAGAGATAGGGAGAGAGAGAGAGGCTGTTGAATATGACGAGAAAATGAAACAGACTGGAGACACTGCAGTAAACTTTTTTGGACAAACAATACAGATTTTTTTTATACATTGGAAGACCTCTTAAGCACGAGGACAACTATTTACTTTTTTTTCTTTTAAAAAAATATAACAAATTGGGACCGGTTCTGGTGGAACCTTGCAGCCGTTACGCTTCAACAGCTTCGGTACAGAGAAAAACTTAAACAATTTTTTTATTTAAAAAATATGAACATTTAATTACATAGATCAATTATTAATCGTCTAGAAATTCCCTATACATAAAAACGTAGAAATTAAAATGTATGAAATCAAAACATTTGGTATCTAAACCATACATATTTATTAAAGAATAAATGATTCAGTATGTTGCGGGAAGTGTGTTCAATATTTCGACCAAGATTTCTCTATATTAAAAATGTTATTAAATACCAAATGCATTTTTTTTAAATAACCATGAAAGGTAACTTAGAATCAAAGTGTGTAAAGATGTACAAACTCCTATAAATGACAGATTACAAAAAAAAACTATTTTATAAATCATAATTTTTTATAGACCGTTTAAAAATGACGTAAATTTGATCGTGGTTGACTTTAATTTTTATTATTTATAAAACACCCAATCAACAAGCATTTAATCTGATTATTTCTTTACAATTGTATTTATTTTTATATATGCTGACAAAACAGAACAAACTGTTTTGATTATAGCACAAATAGTACAGCGTACAGGGCGTTAAAAAAAAGGCGTTTGATTCCATTCAGATTTGAAACTTTGGGAATTTGTAGATTTCAATGTCCTGAATGTTCCAATAAAAATGTTTGAATTTTATAAACTGTAATTTAGCTGTTATTATGTATTGAGTGTATCTAGGGTACATTTAATAAAAGTACAATTATTAATTTATTATTTATACCAGGTATTGCTACTACCTGTTAAAACTTTTCATCTATTTCACACTAATGGGGTAGAGGTAGAAAAGGTTAAGTTTTAAGGTAATTTACATGAATTTGCATCAAAGGAGAGCAGCATAATTTTTTTTTATGAAAACTCACCTGAGTATATCCGTAGCGGTATTCGAACCCTGAAATTCCCATCACCTACAAACCAAACTAGATAAGACTGACATATTTTTCCATGCTCCCACATATATGCAGGTTTTTTAGATTAAAAAATGATGACCTTGGTGTTCTTGGGATAAAGTGATCGCTTCAGGACCCGATGTTTATGAGTTCAAAACCAGTCGGCTTTGGCAGATTTTTCTTTCGCGATAAAAATCCGTAACACAACTTCCTTCTGATGGAAAGTAAAACTGTCGGGTCCATGTAAATTGTGGCATGTAAAAGAACCCAGCTGGTTAAGAAAGTTCAAGTTAAATACCTCAAATAAACAAATAGATAAATATATTAGCAATTGCTTTTGTAACGATATGTTTTCCAAGTTTACTTTAAAAAGTGTATTTTGATAATTTATGCTCCACGAAATTAATTATATTTTATACACCAATAATCTTAGCTGGCCAAATAATCGTAGTAGATAAATTACGGTACCACAGGAAATCAAATCAAGGTCTTCTGATAAAATTTTACTCCTAGAAAAACATGGATAGTTTCAAGAAGTCTACTATGTTATTTTTTTATTGATATGCTAAAATAGGACGTCTGAATATTAAAAACTCAGCCTAATTGGTTCAAGTAGACTAATTCTTTTACCTCCCAAAACATTGTTGTTACGGAATTAAATACTAATTTTCATTTTGGATATTCATTTTTCCATATAACTTTACCTCTAAGCATAAAATTAATAACATATTTGAGGAGGCACACAATATTTTCTCTACTATAAGTTAATTTCTGAAGAAAATAATTTTGTACAAAACTACATCATACACATAATCATAATAATATAACGTTAACGTTGTTGCTAACCTATCGCAGTGGAGAAACACATGATAAGATTGCCTTGGTTATTATATTTCAATTTTACTCACAGAGCTTTCTTGTAATATCAGTGAAAAAAAAAAACATTCATGTTAGTAATAAAAAATCTCTCATATAACGTCCCAACTTGGACTCTCTGGAAGATGGAAAATAAATTCTTGAAAAGTTTTTAAATGTGGTACTGGAGAATATTTGAGAATAACAGGTGGACAGTCGGGGTGACAAATGAAGAAGTCCTAAGAAGAGTGGGTGAGAAGAGAACCATTTTGGATGTGATTCTTCGGTACAAAGCAAACTGGATCGGACACATACTTAGGAGGAAATTGTCTTCTGCACAATTTTATAGAAAGAAGGTTGAGGGAAAGAGGAGCTTAGTAATAAGGAGGGTTCAAATATTGGATGACTTGAAGGAAAGAAAAACATTTTTAGGAGCTGAAGGAGGAGGCAGAGGACAAGGTGCATTAGCGATCTAATTTCACTGACAAAAGGAACGGTCCTGTTGTAAGACAGAACATCTAATAATAATAATAATAATAATAATAATAATAATATAATGTTACAAATAGAAATATATAAATAAAATAGTACTCATCTCGGTGGAATAGTTAGCTAACGCGCTAGTTTTGTGTTGAGTTATACGGATGAAAATGGGAAGATCAAGGTTCGAATCTCACTCGGGTGAACTAGGGATGGTTTTCCTAAATGCTTTTTCACTCTACCTCCAGGAAAATGCGGATTCACTTCTTTTATATTCAACCTTCCCAATTCATAATTCATTAGCGTAATTAGTACTTAAGCGTATAACACGAACAGACGCGGTTCTAAGTATTATAAATAAAGTAGTGTTTTCTACCTATGTATCTTTTTAAAACTGTCCATCTCTGAAGATATTTGTGTTTCTAATGAAAATGGCGTGTAGAAATCTTCTTGGCATGGGGATGGAAAAGTATTCCTGGAAGCATTAGACAGTCAAAAGTTTGAAACAATGCGTCCGCGTTGTGTGTATGAAGAATCAGATTAGGAGAAATTAAGGAAAGTATCTAAATAAGCCCCTTGACAAGATGAATAACTTATTTTCTAAAGGTTTCAATGAGTAAAGGGAGCGTCCAGTTCCCTAGGGACGAAGTTAGATATTTTAAAGACAATGTGACACTCTAAACAAAAAAACGTCGATTAATTTTGTATGACCATTTCTATAGTAAGGGAGATTCATTATAGGTGGTTGATTTTAGTAAGAACTGCTATTATTTTTGAAAATACAGTTTAATCCCGCGATCATTTACATAACATTAACAATGTTCCTTCAGTTGTCGTAAGGGATATCACTGGGTTGGGGTTGGAAGCTCATTGGGTTTGAGATGTGGTCGCCCTCGTGGTGACTGCCCTGACTCGGACGTGACAAGAGGCTTCCCTTCTCTGCCTGGAGGGTGTTCTTCGTCCAGCAATCCTGACAGTGTGCCTCCTCGTAGTGGCCTCCGGGAAAAGTACAGGGGGTTTACCCGAAGGGTGGCTAAATATATCTCAAGGTATCTGTGTGGCAGTGAATGGAGAGGAAGTGCCCCCCTCCCCTTCCCCCACACTCCTCCACCATACTCGTCACACACTAATCTGTAGGTAACTAGTGCCTTCCGGGAAAACTGTTCAGGTCAAATCCACGGGGTCCCCACTGGGCAATTTATATTTAAAGCCTCTTTAGGGAAATTCCTAGGACTAGGCACCTGACCTCCTCCGAGGACCCAAATGGGGTGACATAGGCAAAATCCCTCTTCAGGGCGATACCTATGATCGAGTTTTGACGCCAAGTAGGGAAAAATAGGTAAAAGCCTTCTTCAGGACGATTCTTAAATCATGTCTCTCTGACGTGTGAGTCCAGTACACACGGAAGGAGGAGCCAACTCCTCCCGCCAAAGGAGATCTGGCCAAGGTGGGGGGTGGAGGGGAGGGGGTTCTCAGCTGTCCGGTGATGACAGGGATATATGGGGGCATGGGGTCATTGGTACCTAAATTACCCACTGCGCATGTAATATGCATGGCTACGCTCGAAGGACACATCCATGATGGATTAGAGGAGCCTCGCAAGAAGTGTTTGTTCCCCATACAAGTGGATGCTGAACCCTGACACGGCAGATGAGTTTACACTTTGAGAATTCTCAGACTTATACAAGGTGGTCGATTAGTGACGTAGTGGAGTTCTTTAGTGTCTCATTGTTACTCTTTTTAAGGGATTACAAACTATAGTTTCTTTGCGGCCAATAATGATAACATTTTAATATACTATTTTTGTTGTTATATACAGTAGCCCCATGGCTTCTTTGGTGCTGACTGACAGCTCGCAGCTGACTTCTGACAGTCAAAATATAGGTATATAGCTAAATTTTGAATGTCAGAAGTTACAGCTGCTAAAAACATGTTTTTGTGGATCATCTGGTTCAGCGTAAGAGTACGTAATTTTGTCTGGTGAATTTTTAAAGCTGTCAGTCAGCACCAAAGAAGCCATGGGACTACTGTAGGTACTGTATTGATAATATTTATTAAAAGTGACTAACATGACTTGGTGTATAAATATATTAAAATGGTTTTAGTAACCTTAGTAACTATAAGATACTGTTTTTGTTGTTGTTTTTTTTTGTTCCTGGCACCGAATTTTATTGCCCGTTTGGGCTATACACCTATATACCAATTACACTAATGTGTCAGAGATTAGGAAGGTTTAATTTAGAGGAAGTGTACACACATTTGTGTGGTGGGAGATTGCAAAACCATTTAGGAAAAAACCACTTTCAGTGCACCCGACCGGGATTGAACCCTGATCTTCGGCAGTCTAGTCAAACGCGAGAGTAGTGCGTTAGACCATGTGACCACCAAAGCGGGCCAAACACTCCTCTTCCTACCAAAATCTGGTAATAATTTATTATACTTTGATTATATGTTTTGTTGGGTTGTTGTAAACATAAACTGTATATAATTTTTCAAGTATTTTTAAGTTTTATCGAATAAATCATCACTATTAAATAATATGCTAGTAATTTTATACAGTAATAAAAATATTAGAGAAGATCCCCATGATTGTTTATTTTAGAACATCAGTTTGTCAATACAGATAGAACAAAAGGTTTCCCGGCAGTAAGTTAATTATTTTTATAATATTTCAAAATCTGCAATTCAACTCAATATGAATAACTTAGCTGATGGCAGTTTTAATTTGCTATATTACTAAATTTAGAGCATTTTGGTCAAACACGTGCTCAGTGGAGGATTTAATATTTTTGCGCCCCTAGGCCCATTATAATATGCGCCCCTTCCCCTCCAAACCCTTTCAGAGGGAAGAGGGGGGGGGAGGCGAAAGTTAGTATTCGAGAAAAGACGTCTACGAAAGATAATCAGGCATGTACAGTACATGCCCTACAGTAGCTTGAGCTTACATTATGAATATGGGGAGACGTCAGTTACAAAACGATTGCAAAAGTACAGTTATTTAAAAATAAATATTGCCGTTCTGACTTTAACTTGAACTATTTCGATAATGTTAGTCAATGATTTTTAAATGTAATTATTAAAAACAACATATTATAATAAAATAATGTAATTTAAAATGTGACGACCCCTAAAGCCGCCGCCCCTAGGCTCGTGCCTAGTGGGTCTATAGTGTAAATCCGCTTCTGCACGTGCTCTAATATAAATATGAAAGTTTGGACTGTTAATTAAAACTACGTGAGACGTAAATAACTTTAATTAATATTTGATGATTTGGAATCCGCTTGATGCCAGTAGCCAACGCATAACTGATAAAATATGAAACACGATGTGCCAAGAGAAGTGAGAACATATTACAATTTGGAAATTGGAGGAAGGATTGTTACAGTGTACAGTGTATCAAGGACATTTTATAACAAATCTTATAAGATCAACTCAGAAATTTGATCAGCCGTCCCTTTATAAAAAAAAAGGGGGGGGGNNNGGGGGGGGGGGGAGTCTAAAATTGTAAGACCTTCACCTCGCCTGAAATGCAGTCGGCTGTGTAATTCGTTTTAAAATAGAAACCCATTAACAACTTATTGAACCACCTAACGGAATTGCCATTAAGGGTAACCACTTAATTGTACTTTTAATTTTTCCTTCCTTTTATCAAAAAGAGAAAAAGTATCTTTCTAACAATTAAAAAAGCTTTTTTTTTACCTTTTCTTAGAAGTCTCATTTATAAAATGATTTACTTCCAGAATATGTTCACTGATAGAAATCACCTTATGTACTTTTTTTTTTGTGAATGAGTAAGAGATTTCACGGTGTTGTGGCTGAAATGTGTTTTAGGTCAGTCTGAAATAATGGACGTACTGGTCCTTCCTTTTATTCTTTAAGCAATAAAACAATTTTTAACGGTACTGATAAATCTTCAAGAAAGCCCAAACATTACGTGGTTTAAAGAAAAATAGTCACAGTTTTCGCATAATCGTCTGACCTTGTAATTTAGTTCCTTACAAATATTAACGAAATAAACTCTGTTCTTTTCTCAACACAAAGACATAACGTTTTGTTGACAAACACAAATTATAGTATTTTGTGTTTGTACGGAACACTTCCTAACAAACTTGGTTCTGCCAGGTCCACTCTTCTTCCATTGAGGAGGAAAAAGATGTATGTGGTGCTATCTATTGACGACGCTGTAAAGTATTTGGTGTCTCCCATTAATAACGTTTTGTACGAATGTTCCTAATTATATGGTTGGGGTGTGATGTTTATCAGCTGTAATTATATGGAATAATGCATGTATTTCTTATGTACACTTAGAGAGGGTATGTATCTACATGATAAATAAATATCTTTGAAAAGATAACGTTACAAGGCGAGAATCAAATAAGTTTAATAACCGCGGGTAAAGATTTGAGTAAACTGAGATTGTATTCTATTTACTTTTCACTAACGATAGAGTGTTTCTGATATAGTTTAAGAAAAATTACTGACAAAATTAACAATTATTAGTTAGTCACCCGTATTGGTGGGCACGTGGACTATGTCATCATACTCATTTAGTATGTATTGCCGGGGACGAAGAGGTTAAAATCTCAACCGGGTATAATGGTATTTTATTTATAAATGGTTTTACACTCTCCACTAAATTCAGATATATTTTCTCTAAATGTATACGTCCTCTTCCCTATCCTGTGAGTGAAAAGATGAGGATATCCCGGACGGGTAGTATGACATGGTGGGTGTATATATATGTTTGTAATTTTGTAATGGTATTAAAAGTTAACTTTTTGAAACAACAGATTATGTCATCTTATGATTTTAAACTAACTTAACTCTAGAACTGAGACATTGTACAATATTTTGACGATCCACTAATTCATTTATGTAAAAGGTCCGACAGTTTTATTTTCGCCATGACCGAAAAAAATTATAATTTAAATTGGGGATTTCCCTTTCATAGTAATGAGTTAATTTCTGGATGTTTTGTATGTTCTAAAATTGAGAAAGATTGTAAGACGTATTGTGAAATGATCATTTGGTTTAGAAAGTTCACGTTTAATACCCCAAATATAATATATAAAATATATCGCTGAGAAAGAAGAAATACCAAATTTATCATTGTTGAATTTATCCCCTGTAACGAGGATCGAAATCGTATCTTTTAACTCTGTAGACAATAACGTTATCGGCTGAAATAAAAGGTTTGGCAGGTGAACTCACAATTATTAATATTATTATATTGAGATTTGAAATCAATTCACAGTTCAATATTTTTTTATATAGATTGAAAAAATAGTTATTATATTTTGAGTTTTAACGTCCAACATCTTGAGAATTTGTCTCGGAAAGCCATACCACCTTATTTAGTGAAACGAACACCGGTGGTCACTTGGTCTAAGTTTTTAGACTAGAAATATACCAAATTGCCGGTCACGGAGAGATTAAAATTTAAATCGGGTTTTTTTCCTTAGAAATCTTTTTTAAATATCATTTTTTTAATAAATTATCCAAACTACTATGTTATATTAAAATTGTCTGTATATTATAAATATTTTTATATAACTAATAATAGATACAAGATTATTCTTTCGGGACTGAACACAATTAAACTACTATAGAAATCAACAACTTAATAGCATCAGATAAAGGTTAAAGAACAACTCTAAAACCTACTTTATTAGGACCTTTACGAATTTGAACATAACCTAAAACTGTACGTTCTGATAAAGTTAAAAAAAACTATCAAAATACGGGTGTTCAGTCCCGGGTGAATCATCCTGTACTATCTATAAAAAAAAGTGTACACTACTGTGTATTTAAATACTTATATATATATATATATATATATATATATATATATATATGTACAGTATAAATGTGTGCGTGTATTTGTGAACGTGTCTTTCAGCAATGTTGGTTAATTAAATACAGTAACTCAATCAAGTAAAACCTACAGTGAAGCAAACAACCACAAAACTAAAGTAATTAATTAAAGTATTTCACTCACTAAAACCGAATTCAATCTCATTTCGACGGCTGGTTGTCACAATGTGATGGTTCAGCCCATTTCATGTGAGAATATATTTGTATTTTAAATTATATTTCGAATAAAAAATAATGTGGACCAAAAAAAAGAGCATGACACGTGTC
>CABFVX010000414.1:275377-300072 GCA_902151425.1 Timema shepardi
TATATATATATATATATATATATATATATATATATATATAAAATCCAAGTATATATAATGCTACTTGAGTAGGAATGAGTAAGGTAGAATTTAAAGGAAATGTGCCCACATTTCTGTGAAAGAAGGGTATATATATTAAAATGCTACTGGAGTAGGAATGAGTAAGGTAGAATTTAAAGGAAATGTGCCCACATTTCTGTGAAAGAAGGGCGAAAAACCATTTAGTAACAAAAACTCTTCAGAACATCGAACACCGACCTCCCTGTTCCTGTAGTTCGATATATTGAGAGAGTATATCAACGTGTATTCAGTATTTCATGTAAGAGAACTATGTTGTGATTAAAACTCGATCTTCCAGTCTTAAAAAACTCTCAATTATATCAAGTAATTTCAAATATTATTTGAGTGTGGTCAAGATAACCTTGATCGCTAATCATTGGTAAACTAAATAGTTTAATATGAAAATGTATTTTTTTTTTTCCTAATAAGGTGGTACATCAGTATTTGAGGAAGGTTTATTTTAAGGGAAAAAATAAGATGTGTAGACCAAAATAAAAGTGATGTATAAGCTCCAAGGCGTCACTCTTGTCTCGTGTTAGACTGGCTTGCTGAAGATGGGGCTATTGGAATTCAAACCCCGGTCGGGTCTACTGAGGGTGGTTTTTCCAAAGTGGTTTATCATTCTCCTTTCTACGAAAATGTGGGTAGATTAACTCTAAAATGCTTCCTATCCAATCCATACCATACCCCATTAGTGTAATTATCACATATGCGTAAAACCTGAACATGTAGCTAGACGTGGTGATAAAAAAAAGGATAGCATGTTAATCAATAATAAAAAAAAACATGCTTTCACTTTATCGACCTTTCGTATTGAAAATATTGTCAAATAATTATCCTCAAATATGTTTTTATCCATTTGTTCATAGAAGCTATTCAACTGTAGGGGCGTCGCGCCAGAGGGTGGGTTGTGGGTGTCACCCCCTCCCCCCAATGCTGGTTAAAAGCTTGAAAGTTGAGAATTTTTGAGAAACGATATCTAGAGTTGGGAAATTCTAAGCTTATTTTATAACACATTACTTTCTATTCAGAAGTCCTTAGACTTGTGAAGACAAATTTAATATTTCCCAACTGTTGATCCTTACACTACAAAAAAAAACTTCAAAAATTTTACTAAGCCAGCAATGCTTGTAGTGGCAGCATCGTCAGTTAATGTTTTGTTTATGGTTTAGTGTTTTTAGTTGCGACTTTCGTGGCTGCTAGACTATCACAGTTTTATGATTCAAATTATCATATGTTGTACAAACAATGCATTAATTAATTAATTAATTAAATTTTAAAGGCATACATGCAGTTAATATTACGCAAAATTTTATTGTTTTTTTATCGAAAGCTATGACTGATGAAAGGAGGACATTTATGTCAGTGATAATGTTTAACTTCTGAAATACACACTAATTTTTCTAGCAAGTATCCATACTTGTTTGAATTGAACTAATGCATCTTATTTCATTGTTTATTAAAATAGGCTTTGATGAAATCAAATTACATAGGCTCAAAGCAACAATGAAGGAAGATGAGTAGGGCTGTGTTACATTGTTACAACTGTTATAATTTTTAATTTGATTAAGTAGACTGCATTAAACAAAAAATAAGGTTTTTCACCCTTTAAAATTTTTAAATCTGGTATACATTTTTAAATTCGTTATTTAGTTCTCGATTTACATGTAATTAAGTATAACCATGTTGTTTAGAGTGCTGATTTCGAATAAGCCATAAGTTATTTAATAACATTTTAGGGGAAGCTCCTTCACCCTCACGCGCTAAATTACGATATGTTTTGAATAGTTTATTCCAACCTGGGGGTCGCAGCTTGTTTTGGCTGTGGTCATAATATAGAGGTTTTAACTTTATATTTACTTTTTCAAGGATTTTAACAATTATAAGAAGATACGTAATTCCAATAGAAATGTAAGTTATTAAAGTGATAAAAATGACTTAGTTACTGATTAAGTTCCTTTAAGCTATTCCATTCTGATGGGTTCTTGCTGACTTGGTTCACTGTGGCAGCCTTGTAATGCTGCTAAAATAATATAAAATTATCCCTAGCCCTGGGCTTGTTGATTCTCTTATACTACATATTAGTCGCATATATAATCATTATTTTAAGCAATTTATTATAATTAAAACAATCATTAGTAGACATGCGGGTTTAATGTCACACTCTTTTGGTTTGGTTTGTTGTTGAAGTTGAAGTTAGGATTTTAATTCTGGCCAGGGGTAGTTTATACTAATATCCCTCCAAGCAAATAAGTGTACATTTTATATCAATTTTACCTATCCTACTGGTGTAGTTAACTGTATATAGTCCGGGCTGGTAGTAATAAACAATAAAATAACTTAAAAACTAGGATTTGAACGCTTTTAAATTATCAAATGGTCGCGATGGCCGCAGAGAAAAATGTCATGGTCATAAACTACAGAATGTTGGAAACCGTTGTAATAAAGTCAGTTAAATATTTTAATCCAAAATACACTATTTGAACGATATATATAAATATAAATAAATATATTCAAGCTCATTTGTATATTTAGCTCCGATGCAGGTAAACTGAAATAAATAATAATTCAAGTTATTTCCTTATGCACTGAAAAAGCCTTGTAGCTTTAAAAATCCAGAATAAATAAATAAATTTAAAAATACAGCTGCCTACAAGCTCAGTTCAAGGCTTGATTATCAGTTTAAATTAAAAAAATAATCTGGGAGCCATCTGCCCCCAGCCCCTACCCTCCACATTCCGTTCTCAACATTGCCCTTCTTGTACTCTCCTTTGCTACTTGGAAATTTTTCTAATTTCTAAATGTTTTGAGTTGGGAAAAACACTGGTTAACCCTCCCCCCTGCCCCAAATATATTTCGTGAAACGCCCCTGTATTCAAGTTTAACGATTGAAATTTTAAAAAATAACAAAAATAAATTAGTATAGATATATTCCTTATTTTAGTCACGAAAGCACAAATCATTTAACAGAATAGTTCTTTTGATAAGGATTTAATTTCACATTTCCAAAGACTCCACTTACTTCTTTTTCTCCCCCTCCCCCTTTCACTTTTAACCTACCCCTCAATAAGGGGAGGTGGGGTAATCAACTTCATAATTTCAAGGTAGGCATTAGTAAACTTCATAACAGTTCAAACATGGGTAATTACGGTCAATGTGCATGCTTTCTTTTTTTTTATATAAATACGTGCATTTAACAGCACCGTCCAACTTCGTTGAAAGTATAATGGGAGATCTCTCCACGTTGTTTCTTAAGCTTCATATATACAGGGATACCACACACACACACACACACACACACACACACACACACACACACACACCTCGATGTAAAATTACAATTTGTAAAGACATTATGAACTTAAAAACTAGTACAAATGTGCGTGCGCTATCGAATCTACCTACCTTTTCTATTGCCTTTTACAAATTTTTGTTTTGTATTCTTGCTAACATCAAAAGATGATAGGTTTGGTTAAAACTAGAATTAATTGGATAGATGGTAATTCTTTTTTTTCTCTCTCTATTTGTTGGAATGTGAGCTTGTATCTGCTTCTCAACTACTACAATAATTAATAGCTAACTGAATGAAATTAAGACATTGGAATGGTATCTCTTGAAATTTAAATCAGTATCATTGTTGAAGCAGCCATGTTTTGTCTAATCTGTGAGAGACTAGACAGGTGTAATCATGTATCATTATCTAGCATCTGGTAAACCTCCAATATACTACTCTTTATAGCCCTGAGTGATATTTTATGGCACTAGTTAGTGACCATTAAGATAACTAAGGTTACCAAAAACGTTTATAAAATTTTGTAATAAATATGTCCTGAAAAGGTTTCGTGCAGGGTTTGTTAAAAAATAATTACATTAGTAATGGATATTAAGTATTTAAATTATACCATGACATCGATGGTTAAAACACAATTATTTTATAATAAATTTATAGTGTGAATTTAAAGGATTACTTTTTTTTTTAGTGCGGGCTCATTTAGGAAAAATCACTGTTGTGGATTGCGAATTAATAATTTATAAACCACTTCGGTGGCCTCATCATGGTTTAAGGCATCACTCTCGCAGTAGACTTTACTGGTGATGACGGGGTGATCGGGGTTCGAATCTCGATCTGGTGTACTAAGGGTGATTTTCTCCAAACGGTTTCCCACTCTCCCTCCACACAAGTGCAGGAACACTTTATCTAGATCCAACCTTCCTGATCCCTTACACATTAACGTAGTTAGTACATATGCGTACAAACCGAACGGGTAGTAGGTCATGGTGATAATTACAATAATAATAATAATATTCTTATGCTTTGTCTATTTTCACAAAACAAGTTGACTTGTTATTAATAAGGGTATAAATACTGATAAAGGACACATAAATTGTTATAACAGTATAAGATAACATTAAAAGAAAATCTAAAATGGGAATTACTGACTATTATGATAATTTGCTTATGGAGAACCGTCACACAGCTTCTAAATTTTACCTTCCTTCCTACCTTTTTAGTGTAAATATGCGTAGCTTCTATACCGGACGGGTAGTAAGGGGTGGGGCGCCCAATTAGTGATTCTAATTTTACTATACAACTCCATAGGTTCATTCTTTAACATAATATCGATTATATCACAATCCTAGTCACAGGTATTAATCAGGATCTATAAAGTTGGCATATCTAATGTTTTATAAGAACACACTTTTTTTAACAATTTTTTAAAAGCATTTTTGAAAACAATTGGAATGATTATGGCGCGAGCCTGCAAGCGAGCTATGTCAACCGAGCGCCCACCGCTGTTAGAGATGATAGTGCCAACATTTGCAGATAAAGGGTGTCATATGGTCAGCACAACGAGCCCTTCGACAGTTAATTTCAGTTTTATAGAGCGGAGCTGTAATTTATTTAATCGAGTAGTTCCTCAATTTGTCCTACCTAACGAGGCTGAGTTGAGTCCGTTCCAGACCCACTGCTCCAAAGAAAGATCTGCAACCGTCGGGTATCAAACGCAAGACCTCTGGATCCATAGCCAGAAACTTTGGCCGCTTGATCACAAAGCCACGTTATATTTATTACCTAAAGTTTAATCGATTCATCCATGCTCTCTCCTTTAATAGACTTGCTTAAAGGTCTCAATGCATCAATTTTATATCTAGTGATTATTCATAAGTGAACGTTTTACTAAAGTAGAGATCGTTTTGGATATGATCATTTATTAAATCCCGTAACCAATAAAAATAAGTATTTGATAATACATCATGGTAACCACCCTGTCTTGCTAGCCCATCTAATTGTAAGGAAAAAAAGTGTTGGCCCTCACCTATATCAAAACAACTTGATTAAGACTGTGCATAGCACAACACTAGGCTACCTCCTGAATATTCATGGGAATATTCTATCAAGCTGACATAACTTTAATTGTCTACTCGAAGTCTAACATAGCTGCCGTCAATTTAAATGCATTTTAAAGAGAGAGAAAAAATTGTAGATAATACTAAAGATATATTTGATATTTTAAGAGTTAACTAGTGTGGATTGGCAAAAAAAAAAAGGAAATAAAATACATTTAAAAAAAATCAATGTTATCGCCATCTGTTAGATTTACAAAGGAAATTGACCAACAGTCAATTCTAAACTATTAATAATTAAATTTATTATAAGGCAAGTCAGGTTACAAACTAACATGCTAACAGAAACAAAATCAAATTATAGCTCATATATATATAATTAAATAAAACTATACAAATAATACACATATATATAATACCTATATATATATATTGAGTATATGTATATATTTATAGATACACTAAAGTGCTATTGTTTATATATTGATATTTGACCCGCGATGAAGTGCCAATTATTATGATACGTTTAATTTGTGAGGTAATTGGTATTTATAGCCCCGTGATCGAGCGCCAATTAAAACGTTCTCGTTATCAGATGAGATAACTGGTAATTATAGCCCCGTGATCAAGCGCCAATTATAGTGATATTTCTTACACCTGTGAAATAAGTAAGACCTTTAAAATTGCACACGATATATTAAAATGATTTCATCTTCTGCACTGAAGATAAGAGATTAACAAATTTCACTCTTTAACATTTTCTGTGTACTCTATTGATATTACACGTTCTCTAGTTTTATGCTACCGGCACCGTGTGGTTTTATGTTATTCTTACTCTCTGTTATGACAAAGTTATTGTGTATTGATGTCCACTGTAATGGATTCATACGCACAAGAGGCTTATATATAACCTACCCCTTGCCCCATTGACCCCCTTGTCAACAGTGTCAAAACCAACTGATAGAAAGAGTCCTGGCGACAGATGTTGTGAAGGCCATCTCTCAATTAGGTAGAGGGAGCGGTATTATTACGGAGTTAATTTTTAAAAGAAAAAATAAGTCTTATGGTGTAATCTATTAACATTAAAACTGAAAAGCGTGTGATTCTTCATGGATGAAGTATTGAAAGGATATTTTACATACAATACTTTACAGAAAAATGCACTTCACCCATGGCTTTTTTAATATATGAGAAGGGTCCAAATCAGTATCATTACAATACATCTACTCAAACTGTGAGTGAAGAGAACTTAAAATATCTTCCAACATGAAAGCAAAATGGTAGCTATAAAGTAATCGTAGTAGTGTATTTTTGTGCGTAGCCTATCAATATTAGGCCTAAGATAAAAACTTACCAAACTCCACATACTTGTAGAGGAGCCCTTAGTGATATTAGTTTTGTTCGTTTCGACTTTTTGTAACAGTTCCACTCCCATGTTAGAGTATATAGGGTACTGAAGGAACAGCCTGTTCTCTCCGAGGTGAAACGAACAAGTTTTCACTCCATTCAGTTCAGTTCAATTTTTAAAGATGGAAGCGAACTTTGTTTTAATTTTTTTGTGGACTGATTTGAAGGAGGTTATGTTAGTAGTAAAACAGATTTTCATGAGATAATTTTTGAAAGATTCAGTATCTAAGTAGTCCTAATACAAAAAGTATAGTTATAATGAATTTCGTAAATATTATACGATAACCATTTTGAAGTGAGTGTATTAATTAAAATAAGTACCTAACTAATGGAAGTAAAGGTATAAAGTAAATAAAGAATAGCGTTATAGGTACCTTCTGTAATAAAAGTCACCGAATTGTGTAGTTCTTTATTACTTTTTTTTTTGCGTCTCTACTATGTGTGCAAGCATGTTTTTATTTAGTACATCCAAGAATTAAAAAATAAATAAATTTATTAAATTGATTTAAGTCTTGTTAGATTTAAAAATGGCGCGCGTAGAGATTTTTTTACTTCTTATTCTTTTTCAATTCCTAACCTACTCCACTCACTCCTATCCGAGAGGTGGAGCAGGAAAAGCAGTTCTATCTGCCACGGGTACAGTTACTTCAGCGAAACGAACAGCCAGGGAGTGAGTCTACACCGGCGAAACGAACGATAAAGAGTAATAAAGTACTGATAGAACTGTTCTAACAAGTCGAAACGAACAAAACTACTATATCTATTTTTGTTGAGAGTTTTAATGGTAAATTTTACTATTAGTCCTATTATTATAACTAGATTAATCAATTTAAAGTAGACCTATAAAAATATAAGCTATCAGCTATGGTACATAATGACGAGCGGAATTAATTTGGGTTAGGACCACTTATAAATTATAAAACAAATATATATATTCATTGTTCACCCGCCTAATATTTACATAAATAATAACCTCAAACCAACATTTACTCAACCAAATTCAATTAATATTATTATAATAAATGTGATTCAATAATTCAAGTTTTCCTTTTTTGTAAATGAAACAATGCAATTGTTAGTTACAGGTATTGGGAAATGTAAAGTTTGATATTAAAACCGGAATTAGAAGATTTTCCTTAAATCTTGTTACAACATAATAGACCAGGAATTTCATACCTGCATTGACCTGATCTCAGATGACCATACATCTTGGTTTTTTGTTGTTGTAATGATTATTTAACTACCTCTAAGCCCTTTATGACTATTTTAAGATAGATATCAAAGTGCATTTGTTTTTGTTTGTCACATTGAATCTTTTGACACTCCTTCAAATAATGATTTATTAATTTCCTTACTTCACTATCAATCTATGAAGCTATGGTATCTAGATTTTAAAATGTTTTATGGATTTTTTTAAATTTCTGGTAGGCCTTTCATTATTTTGAGATCTTGTAAATAGATACAAACACTTGTTAAATCACACCAAACAAGATTTTTCTTTGGAATTTTGATTAGAAATATTGTGACCACATTAATTTGAAAAGTGGGAAAAAAATGCCTGGGTATACACAAAGGATTACTTTGGCATAATATGGATTTGTACTGTACAGGGAGAACAAGACACTTTGGGTAGGATATTTTTTTAAATGCATAAATTATATTTGCTAAACATAGGAGCCTAAGAGAGGCATGTAATGCCATTATTAAAAATAAAATAAAATCAACATAAGATTAATAGGCGGACTTCATTTACCCTGAAAGTTAGCAATCTTACCTTGAACATAGCATTATGAACCTTTCTTAAAAGGCTGTACCATAGTGCAACCCGTCAAGGTAAGCTTGCTACCTTTTAGGGTAAACAGAGAAGGCATTTAAAAAACCAATAAAATAATTTCAGAAAAAATTAACTTATAGGCCTACAAACACTTTGCAATAAAATTGTAATTTTAAAATAGAAGGAAAATAAATGAATGCTTAATAGTTTAAGTAACATGAAATAATAAAAAATAGTTGTTTGCTCTACATATTTGGTCAGATTTTATTAATTTTTCATGTCACTAAACTTGTCCACATGGTCAATAGTTATATAGGCGCCAAATAATGTGAATTGTTTGTTTATTTTTGATTTAGCTATTGGTTTAGTAGGAATAACTGTAAGTCATGTTGAAGTAATACAATAGATTAGTTTAGTTAAAATAATTGTTCTAACATTTTGCCTTTGTCTAGTGACATCTAATACAATAAACCGCAAAATTGATTCATATGGTTGTGGTGAAATTTATTTAATACTAACATAATGTTACTTGGTTCGGTGGCCGTATGATATAAGGCGTCACTCTTGCGCTAGACTAGACTAAAACGATGGCATAGAGATTGGAGGTTTTAATCTCAATCGGTTGTACTAAGGGTGGTTTTTTCCCATATGGTTTTCCACTCTCCCTACCCACAAATGGGAGAACACCTTCTCTAAATTCAACCTTTCTCATCCTTAACTCACTAGTGTATTTAGTACATATGCAACCTGAACAACTTGTAAGACACAGTGCTAAAAAAAATTAAGTGGAAAATCCCTGTAGCTCTTTTGTCGTCCAAGGCATTTTTCAGTAAGATTTATAAGGATCTTATGCCTCGTTATCGGTAGTGGTTTTTTGTCCACTGCATCTTACTCGCCTACCTGCATCTTTAAATTTTTAAGATAGGGATATGAAAGCTAAAATTTAGAGGAATTTTATCTAAATTTGCATAGAAAGCAAGAGTGGAAAACCATTAAGGAAGAAACCCTTTGATTATATTATGAAATATCTAATTTATTGTTGCAATTGTCAAATCATATGGCAATCCCATTACATCCAACAGTTACAAAATATTTTCAAATCATGATATAAAGTTACCACTTTTGGCATCAATTCAGATATAATAACAGTGCTATACACTATAGTAAATATTTATAATATGTTTTAAAACTAAATAAAATATACCATGATTAGTTTCAATTTAAAAAAAAAAATGCAGCGGGAATCCAAAAATGAGCCAGTCTAAGCTTAATGTTACCTCTACGGGTAGACTTTGTTTACCCTGCAAGCTTACGTTGTTTCCACTATTGTGCAGCTTACATGATAGGCCGTAGTATCCGTAAAGGTAGAATACATATATGCCTTTGCTGTAAACAGTGTACATGTTGTGGTGTGAGACAGTCAGTCACACGTTTACATATAGTCAGGTACCCATAGATTTTCTTACCAATTGATGTTTTTGGAATCTCCGGCAGGCCCTTTGACTTTTAATAGACTCTACTGCAGTGACACACCAATAGATTTTTATAAAACTGGCCTATTATGTAGGTTGAGAGGGTTTGAATGTCATTTTTAATCTAACAATAGATTATCATAATTTTTTATTGATATAAAATAATAATTGATATTAAAGGGTAATTTAAAAAAATACTGTTTACATACAAAGTTATGTTAGTGAGAGAGTGTTTTTTAATCCCTGTGTCTTGCTTCTTGTTCAGATAATACGCATATAATAAGTTGATTATATGATTGGATGTATATACCTATTGTTGTTGTTTTTAGCACTGGGTTTTACTACCCCATTTGGGTTATAGACTTACCTATTATTAATAACCCTATAGTGTGGACTGATGTATTAAAAGTTACACACAATTCAATTGAATTAAAAAGATAACCTAACAGGAAAACTACGAGGGTGGCCTTAAACAAGTCAGGGAACATTTGACCACATAGGAGCATTGAGGGAGATCCCCGAGGGGATTTGAATGAAAGCCCATGTGAAGAGAATTTTATAAAAGGTTTTGGTTTTAGCTGAATAAAAACAACAGTAATAAATAATACTTATAAACAAGGGGGTATCTAAGTGTGGGAGCGTTTGGATGCCAAAGCGGCGTCATCCGAGGGCATAGAAGGCCTGAGAGGCCTAATCTGCCTTGTTCTGGTTGTTTCTATAAGAATGGCAGAAACTCCAATAGTAATGTATAACAATGTATTGCCGCATTATATCTTAACTATTTCAATTTATTGATTTTATCACAGATAACCTTCGGCCTCCTAATCTGGTGACTTATTTAAAAGTTTATTTAGGGCCAGTATTATGACTCATGGAGAGATAGTAGTCTGGCCGATATATATTTTTATCTGGTCGATAAGTTAAAAGTGTGTCTTATGACTGCCATATAGCATTTTTCTGCCAGTTAAAATGTATTTACCCATAACATTTTTATTGGGAAGTTTAATTCCCTGCTAACTTTTATCTGAAATTTAAAATGGGTGTTGCCATAGTGACGCGTTGTTTTCAATGAGATTTCACCTATCAGAATCCGTTTTTAGGTTAAAATCTCAGTTCAAGTGTTTAGTAGGCATAGGCCTAGGCTCTAACTATATAAAGTTAGAACATTTAACTCACACTTTTATAAAAACTGACAAGATATTTGTAGCGTTATGGTTATTTAAGAACAAATTATTTAAATGTGAGTACAACAAATGAAATTTTTTAAACGTTGTACCAAACTATTGACCACATTTTGCCAAATACCGAAACTAGTACTTGAAAGACAACTTAGCTGCTGCACCTACATGATGCCATCTGTTTTCTCGCACTCATTTAGCCACCAATATCTAACACATCTTGAGCATTGTAGCCACTAACCAGGTTGTAGCGGTAGCAGCAGGGTTTATACGCATGCACGCACTTGCAAAACAGTACCAACCTTGCGTTTTCCGCATAAAAATATATTTATCCTATACATAGCTATCTGGCAGATAAATTCAGTTTATAATACATGTAAAATATTAAATTGACTGATAACTTTTATCTGGTCGCTAACTTTAACCTCTCGATAGCATTATTTATCTAGTAGTCATAAGAATGGCCTTAGTCACAGTATAAATAATAGACCAAGCCAAACAAGCCAAAAGAAGAAAAAATAACCATACAATCATATTCAAAATCAAATGCCTTTGACTTTCAGTAAAGTAGCCCTAATAATAATAATAATAATAATATTAGGTGACGGTAGCAAAGTAAATTGACTAAATAATAGCAATGTAGTCACTATAGCAAATGGAGTGTCACTAAGTATGGGAGAATAGTCTAAATGTCATCTTGGTAAATAATCACAGTTAGGTGTTACACTCACCAACACGACATACAAGCTAAGCTGATACCAAACATGTCACATGTTCATTGGCACAACTAAGTTTTCTCTCGTAAAATTGCCCTGTGTGTGTTGGCAACAGCAGTTGTCACTTCCTATGCAAAAACAACAGACTACCAAAAATGTATATTTGGTGAAATCCTCTTTCATAGTGTCATTATATACCTCGAAAGAATACAAATATTTTCCTTTGAGAGTTTTTCTATTAATGTAACATTGTTTTCAATAATGTTACAACTAGTGGAAGAATAAATAAATTACGATTACTAAAAATATAATAGTTTTTACAAAGTATATAGGCATTTTAATGTAAAAATACCTGTTATACTCAACAGAAAATGGTTCTTACCACAGCAAACCCCAAGATTTGTAAGATATCTTCTCAAGAATTCTTTTCCAAAATTATGGTACTTTTGAAAAATGGCATAAGCAAATTTACACAGAAGAACAGACTTCATTTTATTATTCAATATTTATTTATTAGTACATACATAGGTAATAGGTTTTAAAATACATTTTCTTTGTAAACTCTTAAAAATACTATGTAGACAATGCATACAGTATTGTACATATTAGTGAAACTATAGGTACTTAGAATATTTCAGAATTTGTGGGTAACAATAAGTTGTAAAGTTTACATAATATATTATTTTATACGACTAGGTGTTATCACAAGTATCTGTTAAAGAATAATGACAAAGAAACTATCAGTCTTTTTTTATAATCAAGTCTGTAAAGTACATTCCTAACATACATAAATTGAGTAAAAATATTTATTTGTAAATTATTGTTAGCTGCTGTAATGCTGATAATAGAGTTGAAATCATTTCAACATATGTGTATATTCCAGATAATTAAGAATTAAAATGATCAAAGCTGCATAGCTATATAAATAAAGGTAACCACTCAAACTCTAGAATAAAATTCCAGCATAATTTTCGGTTTCCTGTCAAAATAAAAAATATATATTTTCCAGATTTTTTAAAAGGTTGTTTCTTCGGTTGTGATACTTTGAACAAATGACTCCAAATGAAAATGTTTTGTAAGAGGTGTTGTACAAACCATCAAATGATAGTAGCTGAGCAAGTATTAATAATAAGTACGGTATTTCCACCCAATGCCTAGAAGTGAGTAAGACTTCGCCATGAGCCACCATAGGGAGAGCCCTTCCCTCCAACCTAAGAAAAAATAATTGGTACAGCCATGAAATTAATCTATGATGTTATAACACTTTTTTTAAAGGTATGGATTTGAAAGTCGTTTTACACTTGAGATGTGAGCTCAGCCAATATCATATAGTAGTGTGAATACAAATGTGCTACAACCAGTGGCGGCAAAACTTTATTTTATGAAAAGGGGAGGAAGGTGGGAAATTAGCAAAAAAAAGTTACTTATTCCAATCAAAAGAGGTGTGTGGAGACACCATCCCGACAAATGTCTGAAAATTGGATCTCCTAGGACCCACTCGAAGGGGTCCTCTTCTGGAAATTATTTGGAAATTAAATTCCTCTACTTGATATTTGGAGTAGTCATCCCCCATTTATTTTTTGAAATTTGGGTACCCTTAGAAGATATTTAGAGTTGTTCTCACCCAGAAATTTTCTGAAGAATGATTCTTCAAGAAGTTACAGTATTTGGAGGGGTCTTCCCCTTGCAAAGTGTTGAAATATGAATGCCCCTGGAAGATATTTATTTAACCATTTTATGAGTATTAAATGTATCTTGAAACTATAAGAAGAAACTCTTCAGTCAAATTTTTGAAAATTGGGTGCTTGTTGATTAACTAGACAAGATATATTGGCAACTGTATTAATGCTAAAAACTCTTAACCTGTATTTATTTTTTATTTTTGAAAATCGGATGACTCTATAAGCTATTTAAAGTGGCCTTTCTCTGGAATTTTCTTTAAAATTTATATGCACCTATGAGCTATTTGAAGAGGTCTTCTAGAAATTTTTTGAAAATTGGATTCCAATCAAAAATATTTTAAGTTAATCTTGCCTGAAAACATTTTGAAAATTAAATGCTTCTAAAAACTATAAGAAAGGTTTCTTTTCTGGCAAAGATTTGAAAATTGAATGCCTTTGTAAGATATTTAGAGTGATTCCACCTGAATTTTTTAAAATATTAAATATATTAGAAACTATTAGAATTTTATGAAACTTGGGTGACATTATATTAATAAGACAATACATGTTGGCGGCTGAGTTAGTGCTAGAAATGTCAAGTATGATTTTTCTTACAATTTAAAATGATATTATAAAATCAAATCTAATAATCTATTCATACGTTAAGTCACATGATCTGCAGCCATCACTTTTGATAGATATTACCAATACCGATGAAATAATAATATAATAAAATGTTATCATTGTTGATTGTTTGTATTTTCTAATAAAAGTTTTTTTCTACCAACATTCAACCATACCGATAATGTTAGAACAAAATCTGCATCAGTATCCTCGATCTAAAACATTACTTTGATACACAAATCTTAGTAACAAACTAAACTAATACCGTGAGCCAATATGAGAAAAGGTATCTTTCGAAAAGTAAAGGTACTCTAATGCAGTTTATTTAGTTGGTTTTAGGTATTAATATTGGTGTCAAATCATTACTGAGCAGGGGTGGACTGGCGGATTCCAAGTGGTCCAGGACTGCAAATAGGATGGCCCATAACATATATTAATATCTACCAATGAAGCTGTTTCGATGAAGTAAGTTAGTTAATTTAATCCTGAGGCCATTTCAGCAACATTATTGATGATAAGTTTCTACTTTCTACAAGATTTAGCAAAAATGCTTTTAAATGCTTAGACAAGAGCAGGGTGTCTTTGTTTATAAGTTTGTTAAGTGATCATCCACGCGTTACTTGTGTAGATCAATTAAACAGATGGTTTTACGTTTGTTTATAAACAACATCAAGAAACCACAAATGAGATGGTTTTGAATTTTATGCCGCAAATGATGTATTCTAGGTACCTCAAAATCCCAAGAACTTTTGATTAAAATTTAATAAAAGCATTTTCATAATTGAATGGATATATTTATTTTAGTTTAAAGTAGTTGTGATAGTCCAAATCAAACTGGCTCATCGCAATGTGTCTCAGAGGCCCAGTCCAACCCTGTTACCGAGATAAAATTGACTAAAAATCCCCATGGTCAGTCATGAAATTTCTAATGATTTTTAGTTATTGTAAACAAATCTATTAGTTTTAGGTGTCAACACCGTTAGAAAGAGAAATTAAGTTATGCTCTTGAAAAAAGTTTTGAGATACATATATTATTATTGTTATTTATTTTAATAAATATGCACCGATTTTAACCAAAAATTATTAGATGAGGGTGAATTTTAATAAAAATATTATAGCATTCACCTGGAGAGAGGATTAGAAATCATATTGTGATGGAAAAAAATACCAACATTTCACCAAATTATAGATTAAACTTTGATGTACTATGGTCTGGAAATTATACTTTTTACCATATTGCTCCACAATGATAAAATGTATGATTAAAATTACTAAAAATAAACAATATTCAGTCAACATTTGTAATACCCATTTCTTCTTGTCTACAAAGAGCAAGATGTGGAAGTACAGTTATTGTTTGGAATGTGGAAGTAAAGTACTTGCATGGCATGCGGAAGTACAGTACTTGCACGGAATGCGGAAGTACAGTTCTTGCATCGAATGTGGAAGTAAAGTACTTGCGTTGCATGTGGAAGTATAGTACTTGTGTGGAATGCACATTACTTGCATGGAATGTGGCTCTTTCTCTCTTCTTAACACTTAACACTTGGTGTTTTTAGCAGCTGAAAGTTCTAAGATCAATTAAGTTCTGTTATAAATTCCCGACTTTCAGTTTCCAAATTCTGGATGGTTTGATCACTTTCATTTAACTTTCCGCTGTCCTCAATGAAACTTGCATCCTCAAATGAACTATCTGCAGAAACAAGCAATGTAATTGTACATTTACTAAAAAAAACAAGATTTTTTTATTAAATATAGAATGCTCTAATCCTTCAAACCCTATCATCTGAAAGATGCAAAAGAATTACAAAATAATCTACTTATTTTTGTTATATTGTTTTTACTTTTACACAAATTCAACAATTTTAAAGATTTGAGATTTGTAAGAAAATCTTAATCTTCGGATTTGACCAAAATTAAATCTATTCCATGTCAAGTGTTTATTGTTTATTTTTCCTAGGGATGAGACTTTTGAATCCCTTGATTAAGGATATACATATATACACGGACACATACATTGTTTTTCTTTATAATTTGGATTGGGAATGTGATTTAGAGCTCTTATGCTGCTTTGTGGTGGATTTATTTCAACATAAATTATCATAGGACTAACTTGAAATTATAGCCCAAACCTTATTTACCACTTAACTAAATGTATTTTATCTCGCAACTTAAGAGTTTTCTTTTACTGCAATAATTCTTATGTCTACTATGTTTTCTAATATTCGGATTTGAGATTTAGGATTCGTTGTAAGAATGAATATTTGGATTCATAACATAATGTTTTTGATCCATCTCAAATTTTATCTGTATTTAAATTTGACTTCCAGCATTACAGTGTAAATTAGCTCAGTAAGAAAACTTCAAATGTGCTGTATAGCTCTTGGAATGTTTCTTTCTACCTCAATTTACTCGATGAATTACTAACTCAGATACAATTTTAAGCAATGGTGCAATGGAAAACTTAGATCAGCAATTAAATATGATTTGTTGGGGGAGTTTTCTGTGTTTGTAGCTGTTTATTTTTTACAAGCAGTGATACCAATTAAAAGAACTGCAGCAATTTTCCCTACAACAGAATGATTTTGATATGCTTAGTGTTATTTCTCAGGTAAGGTGTTTGTGAAAAGTCAGGCAGCCAAGAGAGTAAAGTGTATGCAGAAAACCCTGCTTGACTACTGGAAAAAATAAAAACAAAGTGAGTAATGTTTTTCTGTTCAGTGTAATGTTTTCATATGTTCATTTTTTTATAGTGTGAATAATGAGTACTGTGTAATAATGAGTATGGTATTTTATTTTATGATTTTTCTCCCAATTACGTGCATGTCCCTGGTTTAATTTTTATAGTACACCTTCATTAAACAGAAACCTGGCTTTGGCTGAAAAATATCTTGGACTCTTGCGATTCCGTTTAAGGCAGGTTTCACTGTATATATAATGTATGTTATTGTTTCTCGTAACTTCAGTAATGTTACATTTTCAAATCTTGAAAATAATAACTCCATCTTCATACCTATTATTTTTTGTTATTATCCTAAATTCCCCACCCCCACAAGGGTTTAATACCCTCAATGAGTTTTTTCGACAGTCTTTGGAACTTCCTGACTGCCGTGGACCAACATGTACAAGGGGAAAAAGAGAGATGAAGAGGACGAAAAGGTGACTAGGTACAAGAGAGAGAATTCAATAAAGAAACTTTTTGTAGATTAGAAGTACTTTGCAATGGATTTAAAAGTAAACCGGAAATACTATCTACCACCAGAGATATTTCTCTGTCACGTAACATTGTGTTGAGAAGAGAGGAAATCATGAGTATGAACTCGAATGGCCAGTTGCATGAAACTTTACAAAAGTGTAATTTCCTGTCCGTACAGTTCAAAGAATCTACACATTTCACTAACACAGTGCAGCTATGTATTTTCACTAGAATGGTTTATCCTGAAATGACGTCGAGAGAAGAGCTACTAAAACTGAAAGTGCATATGAGGGATCAAGATATTTACAATGCTTTTATAGGTTTCATATGATAATAGATGGAGCACCAGCTATGGCTGTAAATCAAATTGGTTTCATTACATTGTGGAAGGATGACAAAGACATGCCCATATTTACATTGTACCAGTGTATCATCTGTCAGAAAGTGCATTGTTAAAAAATTTTGAGTTCAAATGAGAACCCATGATCCCAGCATTTAAGATTGTTAACTCTATTTGAGCCAGAAACCTACAAAGACACCAGTAGAATATTGAGCTAAGAATGTGGTATAGAGCACTAGGCTAAATCATGGTTTGAATTAGGAGGGATAGCCAGCACACTTACCTAGGTGATACTGGAGTAGAAATTGTTTAGATAACACTAAAAAACACAAAAACACAAAAACACAATTTCTACTCCAGTATCACCTAGGTAAGTGTGCTGGCTATCCCTCCTAATTTAAACCATGAGCTAAGAATGGAAATCTCCTTCTGCACACAATTGTACGCTGGCTCAGTCGCGCTATATTCTTAAGGCCGTTCAGGAGCCTTTTCTACATAATCAGGGAGTTTTTACCATCACACGGACAACATTACAATAAATTGGAAGACGATCGGTGGTTGATGAAATTTAAATTTCTTTATGATATTAGTGAAAAACTGAATGAAGTATATCTCAGTTGATAAGTGAAAATTAAATCCTTGATAGAAGTTATAACCTTGATCAAAACTTTCGAAGAAATAATCAAAATGTTCGGAACTCAGTTGAAGAGTGGTGACTTAAAGAATTAAAATGTATGGATGAAGAGTCCGGGTATAAAACCGTAACTAATATCAAGTGCTTTGCCTAGCAATTGGATATTTTGCATGGATAATTTTAAACAGGGTTAAAATAGTAATCAAAGTTGTAGGATTTTGTGACTTTAATGACATTTCCATTCAAGGAAATGAAGACTAAACAGTGAAGCTGCAAAAATTACAACTGTATGATTGGCTGTTTGAGGATAGCAGTTACATTGTATGACTTGTAGTCTAACAGACTCATTACTGGACTAAAGTGTCAAGTGTTTGGAAAAATAAAAATTACTTACATCTGAAAAATGAGTAATATTTTATTGTTATATTTTTGTGACTATTTCTCTGATATTTTAACAATTTTATTTATAGTTTCTTGTCTATAAAAAAAACTGTTGAAATAAATCATTTTTCTTTTCATGGTGTATCATTACCCTTGCCCGAATTTCATTGCATGGTTCAATAATAAATTTATTAGTCAACTGCAAATGTTTTCTAAATAAATAAGAGTTTTGAAACCCCAAAAAGGTTAGCCATCCCTGGTCTAAGGTGTCACTCTCGCGATAGACTGGACTACCTATGGTGGAGGTTCAAGTTCCAGTCAGGTATACTCAAAGTGATTTTTGTAGATGATTTTCCATTTACCATGCTCAAAAATGCGGGTAAGCTTCCTGTAAACTCAACTTTCCTCATCCTTAATACATTCCCATTATTAGTGTGAAGTTGTGACATTGAAAGAAGAGATTTTATTTTATTTGTGTATGCACATTCATTTATGCAAACTTTTTTTTAGACATGATTTAATATAATGTGTAAAATTAACATATATCAAAAAGATAATTTAAGGCATAAATTGCAGAAATCTTTTAAGAAAATAAAATTATTTTGTGTTTACTTATTTAATATATATATATATATATATATGTGTGTGTTTATTTATTTTTGGGGGGTTCTGGTAAAACCAAAAATTAAAAAATGTATTTACAAAACTTAAGTGCATTAGTAAAATTCGTAACATTCTTTTCTTTTTTTCTGTTTCAAATTTTTCTTTGCAGTTAAAATAGTGGACCCTACCTGATTTTTGTTGATTCTTGTACGTGCTAAAAATGTATAATAATATTACAACTAGGCTTATACCAGTAATTAAAACACAATGACACCAAAATTGACTAGGTCACTTATTTACATCAGATTGCTATTAAAGCATTGACTCCTGATGATGAAAAGAAAAACTAGTCCAAACAATACTTACCATCAGGTTCACCATTAAACTTGAACTCATCCTTGCGGTCCAGTGCTGCATATTGGAACTTGCGAGCAGCTTCCTCAGACTCTGGTTGGTACAACTGGTACCATGAAAGTCCAGTGATCAGCAGGATGAAGAACAGATTGGAGGTTATTCCCACTGCGGCAGACAGCAGTGGCCAATGAAACATGAGATATCGCAGGCCAGTGAAGTGGGCATGAATCCCTAAAGATGCCGAGTAGAGCTCCACGTGACGGGACTGAATCTCCACGTAAATGTCTGTCACAGGGTGATTCTTGAACACAAGTAGAAGAGTAAGGATTGTTGTAAAATTAATTTTTTATTAATTCAAACTTATACAACATTTGGTTGGCTTTACGAAATGATTAATTCCAATACATAATTAAGTTGAATTTTAAGTTTGTTTCACATATCTCAAATGCTTAGGACATCTTAATTAGAAGACTTTGACAAGTTTCATCTTTTTATTATTAGCACAGCGTCTTACTACCCATTCGGGTTATACGCACTTACACTAATGTGTAATGGTAGGGTGATTGTGAGATGAGATGGAGGACCTACGGTTTAACGTGGAATCCGAACCACGGTGGAGGCCTGGCTTTCCCCAAATTCACAAGATGTCTTGTTAGAGGTGAAGGAAGGGTTTGGTAATCAGATAAATCTGTGCCGGGACCGAGGAAAGTTTCATCTTAAAACCATTGAATAATTATTTTAGTGTGTTAAATATATATATATTCAGAATTAACTGATTATAATTATTAGCACACAACTCACAAACTAACTTGATTATAGAACAGACACAACACCCAATCTTCCACCTTTTAATTTACCATTGTACATGAGGAAGCCCCAATTTCACAATATATATTTTTTAGTCGCGCTGAGAATTAAATCCAAAACCCTTAGATAAGTACCTAGGTAAATGTCCTATTGACAAAGCTAAGATGCATACTATGGAGCTCAAAGTTTATTTGGTCCTAGTTTACAAAGATGCAGACTTTGAAGCTCTAAGTTTATTTGGTCCTAGTTTACATAGATGCTGACTCTGAAGCTTTAAGTTTATTTGGTCCTAGTTTACATAGATGCAGACTCTGAAGCTTTAAGTTTATTTGGTCCTAGTTTACATAGATGCAGACTCTGAAGCTCTAAGTTTATTTGGTCCTAGTTTACATAGATGCAGACTTTGAAGCTCAAAGTTTATTTGGTCCTAGTTTACATAGATGCCGACTCTGAAGCTTTAAGTTTATTTGGTCCTAGTTTACATAGATGCCGACTCTGAAACTCTAAATTTATTTGGTCCTAGTTTACATAGCTGCAGACTCTGAAACTCTAAATTTATTTGATCCTAGTTCACATAGATACCGACTCTGAAGCTCAAAGTTTATTTGATTCTTATTTACATATATGTGGTTTTTGTGGTAGGCTAATCACAGAATCACTACAAATAAATAATGTACGTTGTCTGCATATTTTAAAATCCAATTTTATAATTATTTTAAGATACTAAATTTAGGAAAGGAAATGAGCTTAAAATCAAATTTTGAATGTTTATAGGCATCAAATCATTATAAAACGAAATTATTAAAGATATATTACAAGGACAACTTTATTTGTGCAAGTATTTTTGTTTGCCACCGGATTATTAACCTGTCGTGACTTACACCTGAGTAGCGGGGCTGTCACTTATAGGCCTGCATGTAAACCTGCTTTTGCTGATGACCTTCCCTAAATGAGGCTATAGGTGCTGACAATGACTTAACTTGAATCGGGACCAATTGTCACGCCCCCAGCCCACCAAGCTGGGAGCCAACTGGCCAAGCCCTGTTCCAAGCTTGTTGATTTTGGCCCTGACAAGTCTCTCTGTCTCTCGTCTGCACCTAACCTGGCTTCCGCTGGGGTTCAACTCTACCTACACCAAGTATCTCAGGCCCCAGGATACACCCCCTGGCAGTGATATCAGGTGTGAGTATAAGAGGCTAAGCGGGACTCACTGGGTAGGCTTCTTTACTACCTCGTATGGATGAGAGGAGCAGACAACAGAAAGTGTGCAAGTGAGAAGATAAGACTGGAAGCGATTAAAGGAGGAAGAAGGGTGAAAGGACAGAGGAAGAGCAAGGCATTTTACTAAATTGATCAAGCCAGAGGGTGGAAACGGTGGTGGTGGTGTTGGTGTTGGTGGTGATGATGAGGAGGATAAGGACACCATTCAAAAAGTACCTGGTCTTCTTCAAAGTCAGAAAACAGCTCCAAGATGACATTTTGTTTCTCCTCAGCATGACCAAAGAGGAGCATTGGTGAAAAAGTGAGGGTGGATAAGGCATGCAAGAGACTGCTACGGTAGTGCAGCATCGCCGAGCGGCATGAGCTATCCACCAGTATTTCATCTTTACCTTGGAGCTCAACACAAACCATGAACATACCTATAACAAATAGAAAGAGGAAAATTGTAATTGGTTTAACAAGGCAGCAACAATACTAAAATTTCTTGACTTTTCCAGACAACATACTTAGATATTTCCTGACTACCTCTTTTCATTATTGTTTTGATTGATAATTTTTACATTTAGTACATTGACTAAATGTTTAGAAAAACTACTTTACGTCTTTACAAGGTTTTTTTCCCCCCCGAGTAGTATTAGGTTTACATTTTAGGTATTATTTTTTGCACTTGTGCAAAAGTGGTATTGAAAACATTATACAATAGAAGCTCAATATAGCGCAGTCCGATGTACTGCAGATTAGGATATAGCACAGTGAAAAGTATATCTACTGGAAAAAAAATCATTATTATCGTAAATTAGCATTTTGATATAACGTTATTAATCTATAACACAGGGCAAGGTCACTTCTGGCGGTGGGGGTGGGGAGGGAGGCTGAAAGGGACAATTGCCCCGGGCCTCACATTCCAGGAGGCCACATTTTCCCCAAAAATTATTAAATACAATTATGAAACCTAGGTCGGGGGATTGGGCGGTGACGATCAGTTTTCTCTAAGAGGCAACCATTACCTCTTTGTCCAGTGGTAGCAGTGTAAAGTGTGAACTGTGTTCTTCTTTTCATTGTAAAGGCCATATTGTGTTTGCCCCCCTTTTTTATATGTTTCTATCTACTTTTCCTATACCTTCTTCCAAATATAATATAAATACAATTAAGGTTATTATTGCCCTAATGACCTTATTGTGTCGACGGGTCTCTAAACTCTAATCATTATAATAATAGTGATGATAATAATAATAATAGTTAATCTGAATTTCTCATAAAATAGTGTACAGATAATTGATAGCAATAAGTATTCGCTTAGTGATAGGATTCCACTCCAGAGTCCTGAAAACCTTAACGTCAAGTCATTTAAGTATTTAGAATAGGCCACCATTGTGATACCACCATCGGTCTACAGAAAACTAACAGTGCAATGGTACAAAGAGGAATTTGTTTTTGTTAACTTAATTTTTTCGGGTTTAGTAAGGTACAATCATTTAATAGTTTGATCAATATTCCATAAAATATGAGAAATTATTAAGTAACATAAGTACTGAGTATGTATCAATATATTATGACGGTTTAGTGCTAAAACTGAAAAACTGCTGTACAAAAGAGGGTCTTAAAATTTTTTGCCTCAGACTTCACAATTTCTTAAAACAGGGGTGAAGTCTGTCCCCTGACAACCACACTATGTCGGTCTTCTACAGTACAACTTGCTTATCTCATGTTAGAACGCAATATTCAAGAAACGCATTTGGTTAACATGTGAGAAACATAATATATCACTTTTGTTTTAGTGTTTAGGAGCGATATTAATGGGATTTTATCCAAGTATTTAAATTCCTTGGTTTTTTTAAATTATTACCTAAATTCTCTGACATTACCATGTTTCGCCTAACATCAAAAATACCCTGATTTTCCTAGGTTTTCTCTGCCTGTAACCACCATGTTTAATTGAATTTATAAAGTAATCTTGGAGTCGAAATTAAAATTAAAATTAGCCTACGATTGTAAGTACAACACATTTTTTTTAGCACCATGTCTTAGTAGCCATTCAGGTTATATGTTTATGTACTAATCACATTAATTGGTTAGGGATGAGGAAAGTTGAATTTAGAAGACATGTACCCGCATTTGTGTGGAGATATTGGGAAACCATTTAGCAAAACCCACCCTCAGTACACACGACCGGGATTGAACCACAATTTTGTCTTTGGAAGTCTAGTCTATTGCGAGAGTGGCGCCTCAGACCATGCTGCCACCACCAATGCATGATAAAAATTAAGAACCATTTTGACAGTCAAGTGTGATGTCACTTAATGCCAGTGTTCTTAATTTCTTTTAGTTGGTAATATTTGACTTAACATACAAGGCTCATGTGTGGCTGCTGATTAAAGTGGACATCTAAACGCCATCCTTAGATGACACTTTATAGATTGAGAAGGCAAGTAAGTCCCGTAAAAAACTTAAATAACTTCTGTGCCTCAATATTCTTCTTGACTAAAAACATTTTAGTTGTGACTTCAACCATGTGATAATCAATAACTAAAACACTACGAATTTTTTACAGATATAATATTGCTGTGATAATATTTCAGTTATCTATAGCTCCATGGTCAAGCGCCTATCATCACTATACGGAATAGATACCGTTTAACTAGCTGTTAATTACTCTGTGGTCGAGCACTAATTAAATCGGTATATTTAATAAATGAAAGAAAGAGAACTATTGATGGCTGTTATTTCACATACGGTTCATTCAAATGACATCTGTTAATTACTGGTACATTCTCCAATTAAAAGCTTGATATCAATGCACACTTGCGATATTAAGGTACATTATTGTATTCTGTGTTGTTCTTTCCAGTCAACAAACTATTAGCATCAAAAACAACAACAACCAAAACGTTAAAAGGTGGACTGTATATAAAATTGTGACA
>CABFVX010000415.1:0-70886 GCA_902151425.1 Timema shepardi
AAGGTAGGCTCCTCGTCAATAAATAGTTGTGTTATATATAATAAAAGCGTGTGCTAAATTCTCATCTGTGAACACGTACAGAACAGAACAGTTCGAAAATATGTTTCTACAGGACAAAAATCAGAAGCAGCTTTTCATGTGTTTGGCCTACGTATAAGTTAATTTGCTAGGACTTAGGATCCAGATATAGCTCAACTTATTAACAATTGTTTCTGTGGTAATTCCTTGCATGAATTATTTTCTTTGGTTTTGCAAACGCTTGTGAATATATTTTTTAACATCTACACCAAGTATAAGAATTATAAACCTTACAGTGAAAATTATTGTTTGGGAAAAAAGATAAAATTAAACACTTTACGAAAGTAAAGTTCCAAACTTATATTTTCCCGAGACTGGTAGGCCTAATTGTTCAGAGCAATTTCATAAATAATACTCTTAATTTTATTAAAATATTTGTTAAAAAGAGTTACACTTTGACATGAGAATTTAATTGGACTAGTGCAACAATGATGCTCATTCTGGCTTCAAAGAGTTCTAACCAATGTCCTTTTGTAATTTTTATCATAATATTCTAATCAAGTTTGTGATTTAGGGCCAGTTTCATAGTCAAATTTAGTACGCCTCAAGTGCGGCGCTACACTAAGTACAAGACGACACCTACCTAAACTCTAATGGAATGGGCCGTTCTCGCATATGAAACTGGCCCATTCCATTCTGGTTTAGGTAGGTGTCGTCATGAACTTAATGTAGCGCCGCACTTGAGGCGTACTAAATTTGACTATGAAACTGGCCCTAATACACAATACTTACCTAGCAAATTTTAATTTAAGATTATTGTATTTTCAACCTCTGAAGTATTTTGCATGTTTTGATTAATTGTTAGTATCGTTTAAAATAACTCATCAGTTTTAAAATGAAAGAAAACTGTAAATATTCACACAATTATTCTCCGTAGAACCAGCGGTCACTAGGCCTCCTGACGCCACTAAAAGCGAAATCCAAATTTAACACTTTGGCCTTTAAATAAAAGATAGCCGTGTCTTTGGGCGAACTAGAACATCAGTACACACTGACAAGATGATGCCTGTGTTATTATACTTATCACCGCTTTTCCCTTTTTATTTTTTTATTCAGCATTGAATATAGACAGGTTTGGGGAAAAAAATTGACATAGAGAACAATTTTGTTAAAATTGCATAAGCCTTAAAGCGTATTCAGTATTAAAAACTAACCCGACACATTGGATAATAAAACATCGATAATTTTAAATCGATCTATCCTCGCAATTTCCTAATAAAAATCTCTTTGCCGTTAACCTATTGCTGATCTAAAATGTTTGTAAACTCAAGCGCATAGAAAACGCAAGGGTAATTTATGGGATCTATTTATTTGTCCAGATCACTTAGGTTCAGACAAAGTATTTATGAAATATCCTCGTCAATTTATGATCCTCAAACATAAATGTTTATGAAAACCCTAATTTGTTAAGGAGCAGGATATTACTTTGAAATTCGTAACATATATCATGTCGTAGTGTATTTGAAAGTGATTTTGTGTGATGAACAACAATTTTCTTGGGGAAAAAAGGAAAGGAAAAATAAATATGCATTGTTTGTTTTAATAAATTATTGGTGATCAAGGCCATATTTGGTAAGAAGGGTGCCTACATTCACAATTTTCTGCACAATGTATCAACTATTTAAACATTTTGTTTTAACTTTGACCAATTTTGGATTGGTCTTTGTAAAATGTCTAAAACTTTAACTATATTTTCTACAATTATATGAGATTTTAGGGTATAGGCTATCTTTGTTTACTCATAATATTTTAATAATACCAAAATAGATTAATATTCACAATCATTAGGCTCCACCAAGATTAAGGAAATACAAATAAAAGTACTATTGACCTAACACCATTTCCATTAATGTTTTTTGTTTGGGTTTAGAACCTTTTATTGACATACAAAATGTTAGGTTGAAATAGTTTAAACAGAAACTGATTTTAAGGAATTTGTAAAGCATGTCTCGTATTCTTTTATTTTAGATTTCCTTTGCTCTATTATTATTCCTTTAATTGTGTTACCAGATAGGCTATAGTGTTTACAAAATTATCAAGATGTGAGATTTTTTCAAAATTTAAAGGATTTTCTAGAAGGCTAGGTGTTTTACAATCTAAATTGATTTACCAATAACAATAGGTTCATGTGAGTGAACCTTTACACTAGTTCTGAGGTAGAAACATTCTAAACATTAAAAAAAAAAAAAATTCATGGTTATTTGGTAAGGAGTAATAATAATTGATAGTTCAGTTATATCTTCTTGTTTATTATTTTTATTCCTGTCTCCTTAGTTTATATACATTTTAGTTGTTCTTCTATGACGACTACATGTTTTGGTGATTTTCACCATCTTTTATTTGTATTAAAAATGATTGATTTTAATTCATACTAACTTATTGGAAAGTTTGTGAAATTAAATGGTTTTATATGGGCTAATTTTAAGCGAGCTCACTAAAAATTATTCTATATAAAACTAAAATTTCACAAACTTTCCAATAGTATGAATTAAAACCAATCATCTTTAATACAAATAAGACTTAAGATGGTGAAAAATCGCCAAAACATGTAGTCGTCATAGAAGAACAACTAAAACATATAAAATAAGGAAAAGGGAATAAAAATAGTAAACAAGAAGATATAAGCTTACTATAAATTCTAAACAATGAACTAAACATAATTATGGTAGGGGCCTACACTCAATTATCCTCTCATGTAGGTGAGTAAATTACTATCAACGCTAGAAAACCAACAAAAACTTCTTAATATTGATATTTCCTAGATCAAGGTATGTTGATTGTTAAACTTAGTGTAGTTTAGTAGTTATTTTACCTAGTACTCAATGGCATTAGGAACTCAAAAGTTAATTGCCACACTTACAAAAAAATACGCCACTTATCTCTATCTTGAGCTAGTTCTATCCGGTCCACCTCATTATGATACACCCTATTTCTTTCAGGTCCATTTTAATGTTATTCTCTTATCTGCAAGCTCTTCCCAATGGTCTCATCACTTTGGGTTTACCAGTCAATACCCCGAACATGGTTCTATAAATTCTTCTATTCATGCATATCCTGACCACTATAATCTACGATACTTGACCATCCTAAAAATGTCTTGTGATGAATAAATGGTATGTAACCCGCCTCGGTGGTGTAGTTGGCTAACATGCTTGTCGTGTTTAGCTTGACTGCTGAGGACCGGGAGATCGAGGTTCGAATCTCGGTCGGGTGAACTGGGGGTGGTTTTTCCTAAATGGTTTTCCACTCTCCCTACACTCTCCCTCCACGCAAATGCGGGTTCACTTCCTCTAATTCAACCTTCCCAATTCCTAATCCATTAAAGTAATTAGTACTTAAAGTATATAACCTGAACGGGTAGTAAGACAAATTAAATGGTATATAACTCATCAATATGTAACCTCATCCCCATATTCACCACTTTTTTAGACAAAATTACTTCCTAATCACTTTTTTTCGAACATCTTAAATTTATTTGGCATGCAAGCTAAAAGACCATGCTACAAATCTATAGAAAACCGGTGAAACCATCTTTTTGTATACTCAGATTTTTACATTCACTTAACAGCAGGCAAAGATGCCAACTTAGTGACCGAATAATAGCATGCATTTCCCAACTGTAAATTATTTTCCTAATTTCCAATTTAATATTGTTGTTTCTAGTCAAAATTGTTTCTAAATATTTAAACTCATGTACTCTGTCAAATGATAGGTTTTTCACAGTCTCTGTGCTTACAATGAGCCTAGACTTGCAGGCATATTTTAATATAAACTCAAAGGTGTCAGCTTTCTTTTTCTTACACATTCCATGCCCTAGCCCTCAAATTTCTTATTTGGAAGGTTTTTAAAATAATAATTTTTAAACTTTGTTTTCTGCGTTAACTTTCATGAAATCAAAGTGGGCTACTAGGCCAGTCAACGAGTAACTGAAAACGAGGTTTTACAATAATAATTTAAACAGTTCATACATATAGATGCCCTGGCTAAGTAACATACTAAATTTTCTACCTCTCTTGAGTCAAGCTCATGCCACCATATTGGAAAAATGGTGGCGAAAAAGTTTTAACCAAAGACTATCTCTTTGAGACAAGCTTGTGGTACGTCCACAGTAAAACTGTTTTTGTCAAGAAGCTTTTTATAGCTGTAGTATTATGTAAATGTATAGTACATGAACACTTTGTAATACTTAAATAATTTAGCTTTATTTATAGTTTATTAATACAGTTTATATTAATTATGTTGTGCTTAGTCTTAAAATTACAAAGAAAGAGTTAAAGTTGTTTGTGCAAAATCGGGATTTTATTATTTACATTATTTACATAGGAAAAAATAACTTAATGCTTTTCTAGTAAAGTTATTCAGACAGTTTTATTCTCGTTTATGTTGATGGAATGTCCAAACTAAACTAAATGTGAATGCCACTTGTTCAACATATTGATAGCAAAGGTGTTTTATCATCTTCAATTTCTCCAAAAATTAAATTCTCTTGATGAATACCATTGCCTTGTTCGAGATATATTCATTTATATCATCAGGAATCACATCAGTATTTAAGCATGAGATTTCCTTGCAGTTTGCGCAAATTGTATACCATTTCAATCCAACCTTTCTGGAGCCACACAACTTTGTGCATTTTTTATTTTTTTCATTTGCATGCAATAAACTTTAGGACTACTTATGGAGCAGGTTCAAGTAAAGTTGGGAATGGAAAAAGGCTATTTTTGTTACATTTTCACCCCCACTGTTGATGGGACTTTCTGATTTCCTATCACTGTTATAGCTGGAAATACAATTTCAAACTATTCTCGCAAATCTGCCTCTGTTGGAGTTAAGGATGAAAGATTGAACTTATGTTTTGTGACTTATCTTGCAAATCAGTGGAAACAATGAAGGTTGAGGGAATGTCTCCATCCCTTGCTCCATAGAGAGCATAGCAAATTGTTCATATGCAGCCTCTATTTGATCTGAACTGGTATTAAGGACCTTGAACAATTTAACATTCTCTTGTAAATTTGAACTTATTTCTAAAATCTTTACGAATTCCATTTTTTCTTGTTGAAAAAAAGACTCAAGTTATGTCACAAACACTAAATGCATGTAAAAGTAGAATGTTTTTTGACTATAACTTTCTTCCCTTCTAATCTTTGGCAAGAATACAGCTAGTGACAAATATTATCTCCACTTGGTTTAAGAAAGTAGACATTTGATTTAAATTATGCTAAAGCTTATAAAATAGCCAATAGGTCATCATCCTTAAAACCAACGACAGACTCATACTCATACAATTAGGGTATCAGAATCTTCTTGAGTCTTGCTTGACAAGGTGACAAGAGTCTTAAAACTTTTGGGTCAACGTAATGATAATCATTGTTTTATTCCTCCCATTTGAAAGGAATCTTTCCTTGGACATTGATGTTACCATTGTTTCATCAAAAATGATATCACATGAGAGATTGATGCGTAAACATCAAAGATGTTACACATACTCTTAGTACTAATGTTTGCAGGACATAAAAAAATATATTTAAGCCACCATTTTTCCAATATGGGTGTGCAAGCTCAACTATTAGGAGGTAAAAAAAATTATACATAACTTGGGGTACAGCCCAGGTATGAAAACTATCTGTCTGAATTATTATCACCTAAAATCACCTATTTTGACTGAGCTTTTAAGTCAAATCTAGAATAGTTGTCATAGGCTTATGATGTGGAATTTGTACCTAATTTTAGGCTGCTGGTGATATAAAATGGTTGCAAAGCGTTACTGATTTCAATATTAAATAATAATTAAAATGTATAACTCTCTCCTCCCCCCACCCCCACCCCTTAGACCCTACATACATTTTTTTATTTGCCACAAGCGTGTTGAGCAGCAAAGTTATAATGCTCCCACCCCCATTGTAGAGTATATAAATGATGCTTGATCAAACTATTTGCTTGGTTTTGGCTATTTACTTTTGCACGTATTATATTAAATTCAATACAATTATGACTGAATGGAATAAAATCTTTAGGTTATGTCATTAGTCCCAGTTTAAATTTCCAGTTATTTTTGACTAAATTTATTCCATATAATCCTATTTGCAATCAACATAGAAAGCTAGATGTATAACTTAGTGTTATTAAGTTATTTTCTAAGCACATACAACAAATATTATTTGTGGTTGCAGATACAGTTACCTACTTGCAAATGTAGAAACGAGATAGACCACAATGACAGAGTCAATAGACAAATTACCCTTAGAAATGCTGGTGAAAATATTCTCTTATCTCTCTCTAGAAGATTTGGTCCTCAATGCACAGTATGTATGTGAGAGATGGAAGATCGCCTCGTATGACAAACTGCTGTGGAAATACATGACATTCACACCCTGTCGTTTACAATCACAACACTATGTAATTAACATTCTCAAGCACGCTCCAATGTTGAGACACTTTGTAATATCACGGCATGTAAATTTAAGTGTTACAGTAAAAACATTGTGCAAGTTCTGTCCTAATATAAATAGGCTTTCCATTTATAGGGATCAAGAGATCGATGGTAAATTGTTGTTCAAACTGTTGGAAGAGCTCAAAAATCTTGATACATTGTATTTAAATATAATACACACAAAAAGCTGCCATGAGCTTTCACAAATAGTGAGCCTTGCGCACAAATTAAAAAGCCTTTCTTTATCATGGATTGATATACCATACCAAGATGGTCTTTTAATGCCCATTGCAGATGGTTGCCACTCGTTGCAACATCTAAATGTTGGCTACCTTGCCAGTATTACAGAGATTTGCAATCATGATATGATCTATCTTTTAAAGAGAAAGAAACATCAGCTAGTTTCTTTAAGTGTTCACTTCTCTGACTTTACCATCGAGTTCAGGGATCTTTTAAATGAATGTGAAAAATTAGAAAAATTAGAACTTTCTAGTGTTTCAACCGAAGTGGACCTGACGTTGCTTGGAAAATTGTCAAAACTGAAGAGGTTATCATTGACAAATATTTCACCCACCCACACATCTGCTCTTAATTTTTTCCGTGGTAATTCTTGGGATAATTTAGTCGATCTCAAATTAGATTGTTGCACTTTTGTAAACACTAATATCTTGAACATTATATTCAAGAAATGCAAAATATTGGCTCTATTAAATTTAGCATACTGTCATTATTTGACTGATGTTGGGCTTTTAAATATTTTTGAGTTGTCAGAACTGAAAACATTAATTATAACAGGGTGCTGTTTCACATCAAAAGTGTTGCATCACATACTTAAATGTGACAAACTTGAAAATCTTCATATCACTGAAGCACAGTGGCTCACAGATAAAGATTTTGGAGTCCTTGTAACCGGCAAAAATAGTATTAGGTCCCTTTTTATTGACATGTGTGTGAAAATTACAGGAAGCACATTTCCTCTTGTTCCAGTAAATTTCAAACAACTGTCAATTGAACGTTGTTTAGCAGTGAAGAAAAAAAATGTGGATACACTTCAATCGAGACTTCCTCATTTGCAATTTAGAAATTCTGCTTTTGTGAATTAAAAACTAGTGCAGATTTTAATGATTCTGGTGAATTAACCGTTTACAGAGGTAATCAACTGTAAAAATACACACACAGTTGCAAACTGTTAGTCATAAAAAAAATTATTTACAGAAAGGTGCAAATATTTTATGTTTCATATATAATTTAAAAGTAATAAGTTAACTATACATTAGTGTTGAAACTCCTCTAAGCATTTTACACATGCCGGTTTTTTTATTATAGAGTGGTCAAAATAAACAATACTCTTCTCCTTATCACACCAAACGCTTACTTACCCCATTCAATTTATATGACATAGCCAAAAAAAATTGATACATGGTTTATTTTTACAGAATTAAGTCCACTAGCACACTCACCCTACTTTTCATTGTTGGCAAGCAGTCTTTTCCCCTTAATGTCACAGTGCATTGTTGTTAGTTAGAAACATGAGATTGACAACACAGCTACTTGACACATTTTGTGGACAAACTTGGTATTATTTATAAAAAGGCTCTCACAAACTTTGAAAGTATCGTATTTATTGAAAATTAAATAACTTTGTACGAGTTGAGTGTTTTTTATCTCTAGCTAAACCAAAGTATATTATGTAGAATTTCTTCAAACATTAGAAATAAAAATAAAATTTCATTCTCCTTGGTTATTAGAAAAAATATTTTTTTCTTTTAACAATTCAAGCTTTTCACTGTTTATTAAATTATCTTTGATTTTAAAATTGCACTGTACATACTAAGATTAAAATATGTGGATGGTTTGATTAACGTTTTTAAAAAAGCCCAAGACTTTTATTCTCTCAAAAACTTTTTTTTTAATGTTGATTAGCTTATTGTGAAACTAACCAATTTTTGGTTATTTTCATTTCTAACATTTTCTCCCTAAAATGATCAATATTTTTGTTACATTTTAATACCAGAGAAATATGTAAATTAGCATAAATACTTGTAATAATTTAACCAAAATGCACTAGATATTTTTTTTTCTTTATTGAAACTGTTTTTGGGCAGTGAAGGACAAAGTAAATGAATCAAGACTTTATTTAACATGGACAGTTGAAAAAATCTCATGCTCTTGATGCTAAAAAGAATTCTAGTTGTACCTAAAGACATTTCTCAAAGCCAAACTTAGGATTTAACAAACAAATTTTGAGCCATGAAATCAATAAATGTTTCCTCAAGTTTGTTTTGGTTAAAATTTATGAATGAATAATACTATATTTCCTGTGAGAATATTTTTAATGTAGACTTCTTTTATTTTCATCTTGTCTGTCAGGTTTGCATCAAACAACTATGGTTATTTGTACTAACGTGGTCAACATTAACTTGATGTGTTTTTAAATGTAGAGAGAGTGAATTTGAACTAAGTGATTTGTTTGAGAAATAAGTTATACAATCTAAATTGTGAATAGTGTTCTTTTCATTGTAAAAGAAATATTGTGTTCATTCCCTTTCATATTTTTCTATCCACCTTTCCTGCACCTTCTTTCAAATATTACACAATAACTCACAAAGAAAAAAGAGCTTTCCCTTAGAGAGAAATATTATAAGAATTGAATAAGGCCTAAATATTTCAAAGTATTTTTCTAACAAAACATGAAATATTGCTAGTTTAGTGATTTAAAATTTTCACATATGAATACTCATGTTTATCCAGCGGGATGAATTAAATATTGTAATAAATAAAATATTTTTTTTTTACTTATCAAGCATATAATTAGTAAAAGATATATTAATATTTTAACTTATCCTCTTTCCTTCTAGAAACTTACTTCACTATTTTCATATGTCATTATATATATTATAGTAAAGTCCCAACTTCACTATTTTCATATGTCATTATATATATTTGAGTAAAGTCCCAATTATTCAACCTAAACAAGACTGACAGGTGGTCGGATAACCACAATGTCTGATAATACGAAAACAAGGGGAGGGGATGGAACAAAACAAATCATAAGTAAATAGAAGTACAAAATAGATATGAATTAAGGCTTAGTAACGACTTCACAGCATAAATTATGCAATAAATTACAAAACTATTAATTCATATAAACAGAACAAAGGATTTTAAATCAATTAAACATAATTTTTATTATATTCTGTAAAATGCAAAATGCTAAAGTCACTGTTTAAAAGATTATTGATTGAAGTTTTGTTTCCTTGAGGCAAGGTCACACCAATAGCAAGTTTTAAATATATGTCGGATAATCAAGACTTTACTGCATTGTTTATGGCATTCACTTGGGAAAAAAATAACATTTTGTATTGCTGTAAAAAAAAACTCATTAAATGTTATTAAATTTTTTTTTTAAAAAATGTGCATCCTTCACCCTTACAGGTGGACACACAGTCTAATGTTAAGCTCATTTTATTTGGTTTGCTGATGGTGAGGTAAAGGTTTGAATCCTGGCCAGGTGTATTGAGGGTAGTTTTCCCTAAATTATTTCAGTCCCTCCCTCTAAATTTAACTTTCCTCTATCACTACCAAACTAGCCTAGTTAATATATGCACACTCACTTAGGTGGCCGCATGATTTGAAGCGACACACTCGCCATGGACTAGACTGCCGATGGCAGGGATGTTAATGTTTCAATACTGGTCGAGTGTTTTTTTAGCACTGCATCTTAATACCTGTTAAGTTTATACACCTATATACTAATTACACTAATGGGTTGGTGATTGGGAAGGCTTAATTTAGAGGAAACGCACCTGCATTGGAGCAGAGGCAGAGTGGAAAACCATTTAGGAAAAACCACCCTCAGTGCACCCTACTGGGATCTCCCAAATTTTGGCGTTCTAGTCCAACACAAGATTAGCGTGTTATACCACGCGGCCACTGAAGCAGGTGTCGAGTGTTCTGAGAATCGTTTTTCATGAATGACTTTCCTCTTCCCCTCCACACAAATATGGGTACACTTCATATAATCTATAATCCTACTTTCCTAATCATTAACACGGCCTGAATAGGTATTAAGTAATAGGCGGTGCTAATATAGGCGTGTATAACCCGAAATAATAGTAAGAAGTGGTGTAAATGTTTTTTATGCACATTTAGGACATTTTACAGCAAGTTTATAATAGTAGAAACTGGTATATAGAGAAAAGCAAATTATAAAGTATTTTGGCATGCTGATTTAGACACCTAACTTCCTTTATTAAACGCGACTAGCACTGTGCACACAACATGACATGCATACAACCAGGGAGGACCGAGACTGTTTGCCGCTCTCCTTGGCTAACCCTTCCCTTTCTTTGCTTTTATAACTGCCAGGTTAGGTTGTTACTAGTAAAATTGGACTGTAGATTGAGCTTGAGTATACTGGTGCACATCCAAGCCACATACTTGTATAGCCTAATTTTGGTTGGAAGAACAGTAGAGAAAATTCAAACCTATTTCTTTGCGGCCAACATTGATAACATTTTCCCATATAATTGTGTTATTTTATAGTTATTGATAATATCTATCAAAAGTGACATCTGCATATAGCATAACTTGATGTATGAATACATAAAAATTGTTTTAGTAACTAGTATTGTTTTTCCTACCAAAATCATACTATAGGTAGGAGGTAAGGCTACTTTGAAGTAAAAATAAAAAAGAACAGCAAACAAGAGTTGACCAAGACTGGTGTATGTCTTAGAAAACATGGTTAAAATAAATATTGAAACATTACCTAGATAAAGGAATCAAATAGTGGACCTTTTAATATCCATAAAAATAGCCTACCACACTGACATTGAGTATCTGGTTTTGAACATAGATTTAATCTTTATTTTTAATAGCACAGAATATATACCATCATAAATACCCGCCTCGGTGGTATAGTTAGCTAACACGCTAGCTTCGTGTTGAGCAAGGCTGCCGGGTGAACTGGGGCTGGTTTTTCTTAAATGGTTTCACACTCCCCTTCCACACAAATCTGGGTTCACTTCCTCTAAATTCAGCCTCTCCAATTCCTAACCCATTTGCATAATTAGTACTTAAGCATATAACCTGAACAGGTATTAAAATATGATTCTAAATTAAATTTTTATTATTAATTCATAAATGTTATGCATCATTCCAATCACAGCGCAGTTACAACTTATTTTTATTTATTTAAGAAGTGATTATATCAGCGCGTGAGAATGTCTATGACTGAGAGCTTACTAATAATTCTGCCGAGAAAGGTATTTTTAACATACCTTCTAGGGTTCTTTTACATGTGACAATCAATATGGGACCAATAGCTTCCGAAGGAAGTTGTGCTTTGGATTTTTGTCGCTCAAGAAAAATCTGTCTATATTGGGTCCTGAAGCGAGCACTTTAGCTGTTTTTCTGATAATTTGAAATAACTAAAAATTAGTATTTCAGATGTTCACCATGAACTCTTGTGTGTTAGTTAATATAATGAGCTAAAACCCTTGAATTGGGAGGATTTTAGATAACTCGGTAGAACATTGGCACATTAAGTCTAGGGTCTTAGGTTTGGTTTCTGTAGGCATATCCAAGTTGGGATTAATTTTCTAGATATTGTGTTTTAATACAACATAATTGTAGCAAAAGTAAATAAAATTAGATTTTTATTTTTACCACACAATCAGCCTACATGCTGTTCCACTTCCATGATAGTAATATTTTAAAAAAAGAATGTGTTTGACCTTTTATGAGAGAAATTTTACAAAAATAAAGTTTACAAAATATTTTAAAATAAACTTTATTAAAACCGATAGTTTGTTTTGATGGACAAATTTTGTATTATCTCTTCTCTAAGCATGATACAATTTCAGAATCCATATTAGCCAATTTCTATGAATAAGGAGAATGACAAAATTATGAATGTCAAGCAAACCTACTGCTCTCGTCGGAATCAGAACCTAGATCGAAATAGTAGTCATCTTCGTCACAATCACCCTTCTTGGAAGCCTTACAGAAGGCACGACTTATGCCATACTTTTCAACGTCATCAGGATCAAGCTTGAGATCACTTATTCTCATTGCATCTTCATCATCACTTGAAAGATCGTCTGGAACAAATTATTATAATATGAGCAACAGTAAAGAATGATCCAAACGTATTTGTAAACTTAAAAGTAAATAGTAACATGTTCCATCTATTTCAAAAGGCAGTTAACTATTTCTAAGAGGAGCATGTCACAAAGTGAAACAGGATTAGGAATGAAGTTATCTGGAAAAGAGTGGGGGTACAAGTAGTACATGAGATAATATAGGAAGCAAGGCTGAGATGGTATGATCATGTAATGGTGATGAAAAAGGAGGGAATACCAAAGTAAATGATAGAAATGAAGTAGATTTATGTAGAGAAAATATTGCGAGTAAGACCAAAAAAGAGATGAGAGGAGCCAGGTAACAAAACGTTTGCAAGTGATAGAAGAGTGGCGGAAGGGTAGAGGAAAATGGAGGCAGTTTACTAGAATGACGCAGCCAGCGGCTGGCAACAGATGATGATAATTATGATGTCATCAAAGACAGTTTGCTGCAAACCAGTATCTTGTTGGATTCAGGCAAGTGTAGATTGGTTGATTTCACCCACTTGTATTTTATTTCTGGGTAGCAGTGAAGGCTGTTTAATTGCTTTTTATAAAAAATAATCCACACAATTTTCATGCATTATGAGAAGACATCAACTACAAAAGTATTTATGTGAGCCATTTAATGTATTTTTATACTTTCATGGGTGGGAATGCAGATTAAACATTAATCTTGTCTAGTCTTGTTTTGCTGGTAACAAGGTTGAGTCAAAACCCTGAATGGATTCACACTGAGGATGTATTTTGAAATAGTTTCTTCTCACTCCTCAACACAAATGTGCGCACAATATCTCTAAATTCTACTTTCCTTATGCCTCACTAAGATATATTAAAAAGAATGAAGGTTTTAATGCTTGAAGGTCACCTCCGAATTAATAACACATTAAATAAGCTGGCAGCTGATTATAAAGCTAGAAAGCTAAATATGTTATGAGAGTTTTTAACCTTAACCATGATAAAATTAAAAATAGTTTGAGAAGTTTTAAGCTATCTATTTCTCAAATCACTGAACAATATGCACACAAAAAAAATGATTGAAATAAAAGCATTACCAAATCGGTCGTCTTCCATTCTAATTGCAGCCCTCATATCATCTTCATCAATACTGTAAGAAAAAGAATTAGCATATAGTTTATTAAAACATTATCAAGAGCTACATACTATATTTGATAGTTTATAAAGACAATACATATAAAAGCAGTTAAAGTGTCTATAATACTTTGTGCGTTTGGCATATTAATTATATATTAGAGTTGGGTCATATTCACTGTTTTACAAATTTGAATCTCAAAAGTGAATCTGGAATTCGAATCCGAATCTTGGGAAAAAATTATGTGTGTGTATATATATAAAAATCACGCAGTTCCCTCATGGGCTAGGAAAGAAACTGTGCATATAGCTCAAAAAACAACAACCCTGTACTTAATTCATCCTCACTAACTTTCTCCACACTTCCCTATCCTTGCATACTCCCTTCGCTTCAACAACACCCATACACAGAGTCATACACATTCTTTTATTCTGAAAACTCCTTTAATGTTTCTCTTTTTCACAAATTCGTCTACAACATTTAGCTACATCTTACATGGCCTATCCCTTCTTTTTTTGATCCACTCTCTACTTTCATATATTTGCTTTGTCATTCGATCCACACTCATCCTCTCAACATGCCTAAACTAATGTAAGGCGCGTCTTTCATATTGACCTATTGGATTGGATTCTCTTTCAAACTGCATTCCTTCAGCATCATTCATTACCGTATCTGTCCATATGAGTTTTTCCACTTACATTTCTTAGATATATCATTCCAACCACACTCACCTTACTCTTCTTCTGACAAACCCACGCTTTACATATCCATAAAACAATGTTGGAATCAACACACTTTTATATACTGCCATATTTACCTCTTTCGATACTATTTCATTCTTTGCATTATTACATATACATACAACTACTTTCAAGAGATGCATTCACCCGTCATTCAATTTCACCACCTATACTCCATATTTACATAACATTCTGCCGACATACACAAAATCATTCACTCGTTCAAACAGTGTTTCATTTATATGAAGACCCATTCTGCCAGTCGCCACATTCAGACGAATTAGAAAATTAGGTAGGGTAGAGTTAATGTTGTTTTTTTCTTGTGGAGATTTATGTCCTCCTCTTAATTTCGACACTGGACTTAACTGATCTCAACTTTGCTTTTGGCAACTTAAGAATACCTACAGAAAAGTGTACCTCAATGCGTATCTGGTTTAAGTGTTATCTTGTATGTAGTATGCTGGCTAACCAAAAATGAGACTCACCTATTTTCTTCCTCCGTGTCGGGATAGTCGTTGCCGATGTTATTCTCTGCATTGGAGTCTTCAGAATCCTCAGAGTCGGACAATCTACTAGAGGACCTCCTGTGGTAAAGTAGATCAGACTGTAGTGGCTGTACACTCACAAGGTTCTCAATCAGCATATCGTCAACATCTCCAGTGTAGTACAGGTCATACACATAGTGGTCATTTTCTTCAACCTTGTAAAAACAAAAATATTTTACAGTCTTTTATATTATTATTTAGCACCACAACTTACTAGGTACCCATTCTGATTTTACGCACTACACATACAAGCAAAAACTATGCTAATGTGTTAGAGATGAGGACAGGTTGAATTTAGAGGGAAGTGTACCCACATTTGCACAGAGGAATAGTGGAAAACCATTAAGGAAAAAACCAGCCTCAGTACATCTCTCCATCATTAGCATTCCAGTTTATTGCGAGAGTGATGCCTTGGGTCATTCTACCACCGAAACAAGTATTATTATTATTATAATTTGCATATGTTTGAATATTATCAGTTTCAAAGGGAATGAATGGAGAGCAGGTGTGACAAAGGAATTAAGTAGATTATTAAAAATGTTGAAAAAAACAAGTTCACTCAGAAAACATGTGTTTGATAAAGTAAAGATCGGAAATTATTAGACATTTTGGAGGATAGGTAGGGCCTACACTCTATTGCATAGCACCTTCTCATATACAAGTGCAGAGGGATGTTAATGTAAAATTTCTTCTCAACACAAATAAATTTGCATACTCTGATTCAAGTTTTTTTATTGGATAAAACGGTCCCAATATGTACCAACAAACCCAACATTAAATCTGTATGTGTGTAACTTATACTTGTCATTTTAAAATGTACTATTGTAAGATAAATTTAGAAACAAAGCTGACAGCATATAAAAATGTGTTGATAACACCTACATTGTTTTACAAAAGATCAAGGTGAATGAGGTTGGAATGAGATTTCTAAGAAATGTATGTGGAAAAACTTGTATGGACAGCGTCAGTAATGAATAGACGCTGAAGGAGTGTGGTTTGAAAGGGAATCCAATAGGTCAATTATCTATGAGTTTTAAGACTAAAAGAGGATGCATGACTTGGTGTATGGATGTTATTGGAAGGAAGTATGCACAGATAAGGAAGTGTGAAGAAAGTTAGTGAGGATGAATTATATATGGAGTTTTTTTTAGCTATATGCACAGTTGCACAGTTTCTTGCCTAGCCCGTAAGGGAAAAGTGTGTTTAAGTATGTGTATATGTCTATTTAATGTCCATGTATAATTTTTACAAACTAATTTTCATTCCTTTTATAAAACACACACACTTTTTATATGCCAAAATTGATAGCATTTTACTATATTATTAGTGTTATTTTATAGGTAATAGATAATATCTATAAAATGATAGCTGCAGATCACTTGACTTGAGGTATGAATATGTGGAAGTAGATCTAGTAGCATGTCAATCAATTAAAGGTCTTCCTGTGAAAATTGTATTGCGAGAAGGGGCAAACATTTCAATTATCTTGCAGATGGTGTTTGTTTGATTGACTTAAGTTGACATCAAAATGTGTCAATGTCGATGCTAGTGGCCAGGTGTTAGATAACCTACAAGACGCAGGTTTAATCAGATACATGTGCCAAGGTAAATGTAGCTTTTGTAATGATTGTATAAGAATTTGTCCTTGTACTCAGGTTGGGTGTTTGGTATTAGGTGTGTTATTTCTTAGTTGAAGCTAGTTGAAAGAAGTGTACTGACATAACCCTGTGTTTGAATAGTGTGAGATAAATCTGTGGTTAGATGGTGTATCCCTGTGTTTGAATGGTGTGAGTTAAATCTGTGGTTAGATGACATAACCCTGTGTTTGAATGGTGTGATTTAAATCTGTGGTTAGATGATGTAGCCCTGTGTTTGCCCCTGACCAGGATTCGAACCCCAATCTTCCAGTCATATGCAATTTAGTCTATTGTGAGTGTGACGCTTTAGACTATGTGGCCACCAAAGCAAGTTTACATAGTTCTAAAAGATATACATGATCAACAATTAGGTACTTCCAAACTTTTTGAAAACTTACACTTGGTCCGTCTAACAATAATTGAGGTTTTATTTTATCTTCTGAAACATCTGTGTTGCTGCTTTCAACATCAACAACTGTTAATGATTTGGTTGAACTATTTTCAAGGTTTGTACTACTGCTGTATGATTTGATCGTCTCCTCCAGGCTTGCTTGGTCATCCAATGCCCGGAAACAATTTACAACCTTAAAAAGAAAGTTCGTCAACTATAAAAGTGTTTATCAGTTCAATTATGTATATTGCCATAATTAAAGTAAACTACGAAGTGTATTTTACTTATATGCCTACCTTAAATCTATTTTTCTGAGAAATGTCCTTTGTTTCATTACGAAGTTTGCTGCGGATATCAGGGATATGTGAATGTGTCTTTGGATCTTTCTTCAAATTGCTTGAGAGGTGTAATGCAACATTTTCAGCCTGTAAAAAGAAGATATTAACTGTATCGGGTGTGTTTAACACGTACATTCTGAACCAACTGATCATATCAACATACAATTATATTAACTTGGTTCTAGAACACACCCCAATCCCAAAGTTGTTAGTTAATTCATTCAAATAATACACTATTGACTGAATTAAGGAGACATAAAATAATGATCAATTATTGTCTTTTTTTTTAGAAAATGAGGTGTTTTTGGCTTAATTTTGTATTAAGTCCCTGTTACTTTTATAGAATTATATCAATTAACCTAACTTTAAACACTTTCAAATTACTTTTTTACATCCATTACTATTTCCAGCCTGTGTCAATTTTTTATTCAAGGCATATATTTTCCACTGCCGTCTTGCCAGGCCTGTTGTAACTTCATATTCCTTATAAGCCAACTTAAGACTAGGACAGGCACAACATCGAGTCCCTAGATGTTAATTCATCATTGTGAAAGAGTAAACCCACTTTTCACCAGTGATAATTTTTCGGCCATGCTGGAAATCGAACCCGGTACCCTTAGCTCAATAGACAGACATGCTATCATATCAACTGAGGTAGGGTATTGGATACTTTAAAACTACTACAATTAGTTGATAAAACAAAAATAATTATAGTAGGCCTACTTTTTATGTTTTTAAAATAGAGTTGAGGAAATTGTATATTGATACCTAGAAAATCTCTATAGGATTGTGAGAATTTTTGGAGGAAATCGTTTAGGATAGTTTTTTTAACCCCTCATTTGCCTACACTATTTCATTTTTGTGTGCCTATATGGTCCATAGTCCATAAAAGATTTACTTTAAGGGAGACACCTTCAATAAAGAGAAGATTGCCACAAAGACATCCAAATTTGATGCAATATTTAATAAAACGCGTTATTTCAAAGTAGCCTATAGTTCATGCCAAAATAAATTTATAAAGACTCCAAAAAAGTTTATTTTCCTTAACAACCCTCAAGTTTGAACTTTATTCATTAGGAAATAAATGTGACAATAGCTCATTTCAACAACTTTTTAAGCATATTGCGGAGCTATAAGACTAGGCTTGATGAAAAGCCTTCCTTTAATAAATCCTATATTATTTATGATACTTGAGAAATGGCAGCAAGTGTTCATCTTTACCCTGAGATATAAGTTGTGTAGTTTCCTTCAAGCCCTCATTCTATGGACATGAAGGGTGGTTCTAGGTGAAGGTCAAAAGGGAGTATAGGCCGAGAGAGACAAGAGAAGTAATTCAAGAAAATGACAGACCATTTCTAAAAATAATTTTTCTTTGTAATATTGTTTTAAGTTGTGCCACATATTTGTGAGTGAGATGTATGGCTGACAAGGAGATATTTTTCCTTCATCTGAACTTAGAAGTGAACAGTCCCCCTACCCTGTGTTCAAATACACATAACCAACTTTTTTTAAAATTATAGTAAAAAAAACACTTACTTGGTTTTTAACGGTACCAGCAAATTTTAAAATGGTGGAAAATGGGTTTTCATTTTTAGCTTCAATATCTTCAATACATTTTTTTTTACAAGAAAGTAAAACAGCGTCCAAAGGTTCTTCACTTAAACGTCGTTTCAAACGTACCACAGCCATGTTTCGAGATATATTGACACTTTCCCCTTTGACTCAGAAACACAGATAATCTATCTCAAAGTTGGTTGAGCAGGACACGTTGTGACATGACAAAGCCTATCTTTCTCAGTGAACATTCAAACAGATAGAAAGTTTATTTTGCGAAAACTAAAATACAGTAATTATACTTAGTAAAAATAATATACAATATTTATTTAAAATTATAAGCTCTTCTATGTCTCACACATGTTTAATAATATAATACAAAGAAAATTTGTTGACATTTAAATATTGTGCCACATTGCCATGGCTCTGTATTATACTAGTCTATGGTCTCATGCTAATTTGATATGTGATAATCTATGACGTCGCTTAGCAACGACTTCCATGTTGTTAAGATTCGAAATGTACTTTACTTTTATTATATTGTTGTTAGTAAAAGTGGTTGTCTCTCAAAAGCACAGTTCTACGAAATGACAACATTAAAATCATGATAATAGACGACCTCGTTCTTGCTACAATTTTAAAATTTCATTCTGCCAAACATGACTAGTGGAGTATTTTTAATGTCCATCACTGGTCAAATTGAACAAGCTCAGTTCCCAGGATTTGATGATATTTACTGTAAATACTGTTTTTCCTATGGTCCTGACTGGATAATAACCACTGTAAGTAGCCTAACCCTGGATGGCGTGCATCACACTACTGTAAAATATATTTTTTCTTTGTATATAACCACTTTTAAAAAGTTCTCACGTTGCTCTAAGACTTCTCAAATTATGACTTCTCTTAAATCTAATTTAACTGCTAGTAACCTGGTGGTCTAGGGGTAAGGTGTCGGACTTCTGTGCTGGGGTCCGGGGTTCAATCCTAGGATCTGGCAGATATATCTGATTACCAAACCCTTCCTTCACTTCTGACAAGTATTAATCACAACTTGTGAATGTGGGGAATGCTAGACCTCCACCGTGGTTCGGATTCCACGTTAAACTGTAGGTCCTCCATTTCATCTCACAATCACCCTACCATTACATATTAGCGTTAGTGTGTATAACCCGAATGGGTAGTAAGACGCGGTGCTAATAATAATAATCTAATTGCTCTTTCCATAGTCACCATCCATCTCCCCACTGAAAGCATTCCACCACTCCCCTCTTTACAAAATAGAATTTTCCTACATCCATCCCTCCTTTTTATTTTATTTCAGTTTACAATTACAATCCCCACTCTTTTCACATTTGTATTTATTTTTATGCAGTTTTCAATGCTGCTATCTGATTTATCTCCTTCCCCTCCTCCCCGTTGGTCCATCTCTTGCAACATTTCCATAGGGTTGTCATGGACCCATCTCATGTCATCACCTGGGGCCCATCCCTGCGTCTCTCTACTTTGCTTTGTTCTCCATATCACCCCCACATTTCAAACCTTTGTACTTCCACCAAATATTGTACATCCTCCTTTTGAGTTCAAAAGCATGTATGATAATTACTCTAATAGATTAGGGATAATGGAGGAAGCATTTTATAGGTAATCTACCCACATTTGCTTTGAAGGAGAGTGTGAAACCATTTAGGAAAAACCACCCTCAGTAGGCTTGACCGGGATTTGAACCCCAATCACTTTGTTATCAGCAGGCCAGTTTAATGTGGGAATGACAGCTTAGACTATTCAGCCACAGAAGCGTGCTATCTAATAATTAAGTGTTACAAACATAACTAAACTATAGTTACCAGTAACCAGCCTGATTTGCAATATCAAAAACTAGCCTACTTCAAAACAATCTACAATGAAAACTAATTTGTTTACTTACTAACTTTAACGCGCCAATAAACCCCCCCACCCCCAAAAAAACTATTTTTGGCCTGTACTAGCCCTAACCTAAACTCAAAAAAAAATACTGGTAGGCTGACCTCGGTTTATATCTTATGGGTAGCCTACCTAATAAACTGTTTGAGAAATTAAGTTATTTAAGTGGGCTATGACAGTAGGTAAGAATAATGTAGTGTAGGAAAAATATTGTAATTTGGATAAACACATTTCCTGTGATTAACCTAGTGCAGCAAGCTAATTTTAAGTTAGCCTGGTTTGTTGTGATATGAAATGTAAAAGTAAAAATGTGCTATAGTTGTTCAAGAAATTATACTATATATATTTTGTATTTTGTATTATTATTATCCAGGGTCTAGAAGAAGGAATATCCCAGATTTCAAAATGCAGTGGGGATGAACGACAAATCTTTATCTGGAATTTTCCTCTAGAAGTGACCTTCAAGAGCACAAACCCACATGGCTGTAAGTGTATGGATAAAGTCAGGGTCAGATTTCTCACTAAGCACAGTGCTTAGGCCCTATAGGGTTTATTTTTCAAAGCCACTAGATAATCAATCACGGAAAAAAATATTGTGAAACAGAAAAATAATTCAACTAAAACTTCGAAATCATATTTCAAACAAACAATTCCACAATATCTATGCTACGGTACTAATAACATTTCTTAAGAATGTTTCTTTTTTAGCCTTCTTATTGCAGCAAATTATATAATGATATCCTCAAGGATCATATTATGAGTAATAGTCCTACCATTCACATTGCAAATTAACAAATGATAGAACGTCTGTGGAAGATTAATATATTTCAGTATTTAATTACTTTTTATTATTTACACGAAAACCTTTATTTTTCCTTTTGGCATAACTTAATTTGTAATTTTCACTTGTACTTTTCGGAATTGACATTTTAGGTTAGCTATAGTTTACTCACCACCGTAAATTATGAGAGCAAAATATGAAGATGTAGCTCATTAGTATGTATGGTACCAATTTAAAATGCACATTGATTTGCTAAATACTCATATCACTATTTACTACCACTATACGGATAAGCCTACACACACAACAATTTTGAACCAAGAAATAGACACTTCATTCCTTTAATTGTTTAGTAACTAACAAAAAAAAAATGCATAAGAGGTTCAATTCACTGTGCATACGCTATTTAGACTTGGCTCTTATAGCAAGTAGAAGTAAGTTTACCAAAGTAATGATTATTGCGTCAATTGAGATTGATCATTTATGAAAGTGGAAATTTTAGTCATTTTAATTGACATGATTCTCAATCAAAGTGTTAAAATAAAATGCATGGTTAGGCCTCCCCATTTTATAGAAAATTTTGGTAATAAAAGTGTCTAGGAGATATACAAGCACCAATTTCCGGCCCTGGATAGTTTGTTACATTAGATTAACCAGGCTTTTTTAATAGTCCAACATTTTCAATTATATAACTTAAGTACATGATTATAATATCTTTGTTTTGTGTTAATAGGGCCACAATTGATCATCAGTGTTTATGGACTTGATGTTTTTGGTAACGATGTTGTGAGAGGATATGGATTGTGCCATTTACCTATTTCACCTGGACAATACAAGAAAACGCAAGTTAACATTTTTTTCATGGGAATTATTATTTTAGAGCTTATTGTGAATATGGATTTCAATTTAACTAGAATTAAACACTGATACAAATTCTACACAGCAGGGAGTCGAACCAAAATATTTATCAGTTCTGGTTCTTCAAACTAACATTTTAAGGTTCTACTTAGCATGGTCCATTTAAAGAAAAAGAAAATTTTCCGGTTATTTTTGTTTCCTAGTTAGGTTCATGTCATTTTAAATTCATAGTTTCTAGCAATATCTAACAATAAAATATAAGTTATTTAAGCTAATAGCTTATATAAAATATAGTAATATAACTTACAAAGAGATATCATAATTCATAAGAGATAGCGGTAGTTGCACAATTTGTTTATAAATTAGTGTGTCATTTCGACAGGAGATTATTTTATATATTTTGGTTTTCCACAACTAAAAGAATAATAAGAGTTATGTCTTTGAAAATATTATAATTTCATTTTCAAATATATAGATAGGCCTGTATCTAAAACAACTTTTTTCCATGCGAGACCTGTATCTTAAAAACAAGTTTTTTTTGTGTGCGTATTTCCAACGGTAAAGACAGAGGCTAGATAAATTGATTTAGGCCGTATCTAATACAATCATGTTTTATGCGGCCAAACCAATGAATTATCACGTCAGGAACATAAGGAAATAATGTTTATGGTTTAAGTTGAGTTGTCTCAACAAAATTAAATAACCTATAAAATATTAAATTATTTGTTTGTCATTTATATTTATGATTAAAACATTGTTTTAGTCTTCACTGTTAGGCTATAAAATAATCCTATGGAGGTATTCTAGATACTCTCTTTGGTGGCTGTATGGTCTAAGGCAATACTCCTGTACTAAATTATACTCCGGATGACGGAAGGATGGTTTGCATCTCGGTCAGGTGTATTGAAGGTGGTTTTCCACTCTCCCTCCACACACACGAGTACACTTCCTCCAAATATAACCATCCTAATCCCTAAAAACATTAGCATAATTAGTACATAAGCGTATAACCCAAACTAGTTATAAGACATGGTTCTAGTAAATATATTCTTTGTTTTAATTTGAGATGTTAATATTTTCTTGAAGTCCTTAATTTGTAGACACCAAATTAAGTAAGTTAGCCTTGTTTGCAGGGTTAAAATATAAATATTTTGAATTTTCCCTAAGAACCAACTCGATATGAATCTGTCACTCTTTCTGACATTCTTAAAGAAATTTTGCAATGAATGATTTATATTTAGGCCCATCTTTCGAATTATTTAAACAATTATCAATGAACACATGCTCTACACTACTTCTTACTTTATGTTTCAACTTTGAAGGCAGAGTGTGAAAAAAATTACAATTTATGACCCAACACTCGTATTTTTCTTCTCCATATAAATTACAGTCCAATTCAAAAATGTAGAAACACTTTTGAAAGCTATACATTTGTTATTTTAACAACTATAATATGATAGTGATTTAATAATGATTGTCATGTGATGTGCAGCTGTCACTTTTGATAGATATCACTAATAAATTAGTAAAATGTCATCGACCACAAAAAATGCATTTGTATTTCTAAAGGGCTCTTTTTATGAAATTGTACTGTATGCTATTTTAGCAACCTATTTAAATTATTGCATTTAGGGTGTGTTTTCCACTAAATTTCGCAAAATTATAGTATTTGAATAGTTATATGTCTCATCAATGATTTATTAATCTGAGTTGGAAATACTTTATGAAAGTGTTTGTTTTCCCTTTACACATAGGTTGCCAATGTTTGTCCCAGAATCTTCATCTTTAGTTCAGAAGCTGTCGTGTTGGCTGACAGGTCGCAGACCAGAGTATGTCGATCCTCGTATCTTGGCTCAAGGAGAGGGAAGAGAAGGTTTCTCATTGATTACTATTTTGATATGCATGCATACTAATCCATTCTTTATTTAAAATACAACTTTTAAATCCTACTTTTAACAACCTTAGTTTTATAAGTTTTTAATAAATAAAACGTTTTGATCATATTACAGTTCAATTGTCAAACTATACATGTAGGTACATAGGTTACATATATATATATATATATATACTCTATTGTATCGTTATTATATATACAGTAATAATTTTTTAAATAATTTGGAAAATGTGCCTAACATTAACACACTTTTTTCAAATGAAAATGCTCAGCTTAAAATGTACTTAAAATGTTAAATGTTTTATTTACTTCTACTGAAGTACCTTTGGTCAAGTGGTCAGAGTTCCTGGCTACAAATCTGAAGGTTCTAGGTTCAATCCCCGGCTCTTTCAGAATTTCTGTTAATCAATGGGTCTGGGAAAGGTCAACTCAGCCTCACAAGGTTAAATGAAGAGCTTCATGAATAAAAAGTTTTATACCCAGTTTAGAAAACAAAGATAAATCAACAAACCCTCCCGCCATTAGACCACATGACACTCTCCATCAGCAGATGTTGGCCGCTCAATTGCATGCTGACGCAATGGAGATTAATTTCTACTGTACTTTTAAATATTACAAATAAATTATAAACAAATTTATATTAATAGTAATCATACTTTAATATCAACGTTGACTTAGCACCAGAATGCTTGACTGAAAGCTGGGCTTTAAATCTCGGATAGGTGAGTTAAAGGAAAAAATTGGGCTGTTTTTTTATTAATAGTTCCAAATTTAGTTTTAAAAGATTTCTAGTATTTTTAATTTACTATGGTAAAGGACGTAGACACATTTTTTATAGAAAATATATTAATTAATAAGATGTTATTGTTTGTACTTGAAAGAAAAACAATAAAAGCTTAAGCTATCATACAGTTTAATGGGTATTTTTTCCCCCTTGCAGTGACTCGTGTTCGAACACAAGGTCAAGTGACAGTCAGCTTCAACATGTTGGTGAAAGATATGGCTCGGCTAGGCTATGACAACAGGCCCAGGTCAAGTTGAAGCATTGCGTCGCTGATAAGAAGATCAACATATTATGTTGTTTTGGTTCATTTGTAAATTTGACATTGCATATGAGTTTTATAGGATGTACCAAGATATATATTTTTATAAAAGTAAACACAAAAGTGCCCTACTATCTAAGTTAGACTATTTGTACAAATTTTAGCCATTCAAGATCTTTATATTTTATAAATTTACTAACCATCAGGTTTTATGTTTGTTTAAGCAGAATAGCATACTTTTTTTAATGTTCTTTTTAATTTAGCCGTTTGGGTTACACGCTTAAGTAATAATTACGCTAATGGGTTAGGAATTGGTAAGGTGTAATATAATGGAAGTGAACCCGCAGTTGAGTAGAGGGAGTGTGGAAAACCATTGAGGAAAACCACCCCAGTTCACCCGAGCGAGATTTGAACCTCGATCTTCCCGTCCTCTCACTCTAACTCAACACGAAACTAGCGCGTTGGATAACTACGCCACTGAGACGGGTATTAACATACATTTTTGTTAAACAAAACTTGAAAAACACAAAACAAATAACTATAGACTTGGCATTATTGTTTTTATTAGTGCCATAGTTTTTAGGAAAATGGTCTAAAAAATTAAACCTAGCTTGTCAGTTTTGATTTCATTCGTAACAATTGAGCTAAACCAATCATAACTTTGTAATATTTTGAAACTCATCTTAGATATTGCTACCGAAAAAATGTTGGCTTTGAAAATTAAGAAGCTTCACCAATCAAAATATTTAGAGCTCAAAATTCCATCTATGGTCAAAGTATCCCATTTTGAGCTTTTGTAAACTTTACAAATTAATATTCATAAGGAAAAAGAAAAATGAAATAATTGACTTAGTTTCAAGTAATTTTGATGCATAAAGTTATGTATAAATAACCACAATATAATATTTTTTTCAGTCAAAACAACTAACAAAAAATATTCAAACTTTAATTCAGCTTTGAGAATATTTCATATAGTTGCTACAAGTTCACTTTGAATTGAACAAATGAACTTAGTACACCATACAGTAAGATCATATACTCTGATCTTAGTTGTATAAACATCATTCAGATTTTTAAGTTTTGATAATCACAAACTGTAATAAAATAATGACAAAAATATCCCTTATTTGTAAATAATTGGAAATTTAAAGGATAGAAGCCTGACTTACCTTTGTGCAGATCACTGGTATTGACAATTTAGTAGAATACTTAATAGATACACACTATACCATTGGTGCCCATAAGATCGATCGTGTAATGATTTAAAGTCGCTTGCCAGGAAATATTTAAAAAATAAATTTAGATTACTTAAGATTTTTTTTAACATCCATTACTGTTTTCAGCCTGTGGTCTTGGTCAGTTTTTTTATTCAAGCCATATATTTTCCATTACCGGCTTTCTAGGCCTGTCGTAGTTTCATATGCTTTATAATATATATTAAGACTAGGACAGCCACAACATCCAGTCTCCAGCCATTAATTCATCAGGCCAACCTTAAGGGCCTGTGAGCTTTGATAATATGAACATTAATTTGAAATTTATATTATTCAATTTGATAGCTTGAATCAAACCCTACAAAAAAAAATCGATAGGGTTTTAGGCTATTGCAAATCCCACAATGTGCTCAAAATATTATATTAGTAATATATTTTTAATATAAATTCTTGTGAAGTAGATGCTATTAATTATTGCCATATTCTGGTGGCCTGGGTTCAATCCTCGGTCCTGGCACAGATTTATCTGATTACCAAACCCCTCCTTCACCTCTGACAAGACATCTTGTGAATGTGGGGAATCCCAGGCCTCCACAGTGGTTCGGATTCCACGTTAAACTGTAGGTCCTACATTTCATCTCACAATCATAACCCGAACGGGTAGTAAGACGCGGTGCTAATAATAATAATAATATTACCATATTGACAGGAAACTAAGCTACACTTTTTTCCCCAATAGCAGCCCTAATAAAACTTTCGTATATCCTATAATATATAACAAATTTGCCAACTTGAGGACATAAGATATATACATTTAAATAGTTTTTAATCAATGGTGGTATTTACTGCTTAACTTTGGTGAACTATTGTTTCATGGACATAATGAAGAACATTTATGATACCCTATAGGGGATAGGGTCCAAAACTTTGAATGCAAACTCTCCTTATTTAACATAATAATTTCAGCACATCTATCTAGGAGATGTTTCAATTTGGTAATTATTCAAAATATGTAAATAATATTGGCTTCGATTCAAACTCAAAAATCCTATTCCACTGGTGTCTAGTTGACTCACATTTCACCAATGATAAATTTTCCGGCCATACTGGGAATTTAACCAGGACCCTTGGCTCAGTAGACAGAGACAATACCTATATTTCATAACCTGGATGACAGTTCGAAAATCATTTGTCTAGGTTTTGGGTTGTCAACACTTGTAAAAGATCACAGTTTTGTTATAAATGTAAAGATCTTTAATTACCTGCTATATATTACATTTAAAATAATGTAAACATAAGTTTTCTCATACTATTTCATTTTTTTAAATAATTTCTTTTTGTCCAACTCGAAACAATATTTTAAACATAATTAAAAGTACTTATTTTTCGTTTTGGAACGTTACTGATTTTGTGTAATATAGTGCATACATCAATACCTTTTAATATTATTATTATTATTAGCACTGCGTCTTATTACCCGTTCGGGTTATACGCACTTACGCTAATGTGTAATGGTAGGGTGAAATACCTTTTAATACATACATCGTAATTACTTGGAAAAGAGAAAATTGTTGTCATTTTTTTTACATACAATACATGATTTTATGATTATTTTATCGTATTTTGAAATATTTAACTGAATAAAGTATTTTCATCAACTGCGTGTCCGCATCATTGTAAAAAAACTTGTTCACCGTCATGTTCAATCATATGGTTTAAATTCGTCAGTCGCCATTTTGAGGCTATGTTCGTTAGAAGTATTTGTGAAAGAGGTGTGAATATTTTTTTAAGTGGAATAAAACGATAAATAAACTTTGTGTCTGACCTAAAATAAATATATAAATAATATTGGCCTAAATTACGGTGGTTAACTATCACATTAATATATTACCATCTGTTTTCATTACAGTCATCCAAAGTGTTAGATGTCAGCTTTTGGTGTAGTGATATATTAGGGATTACTTCTAGTAACATTTTGAGCTGTCATTCAGGTAAACTTAGCTCGTGAATGCCTTATACTGAGCTAAGGTGTCTGATAGAAACAAACAAAATGTTAATGACAATATCACCACCAGCTTAATATGAAAACAATCTATTATGTTTAAAATTGCTTTTGATAGAAGGTGTTGCTAGTTGTAAGTTGAAATACAACTGTGCAACTGTGAATTTGTATAAATTTAATCAATTTAAGTCAAGGACTTAATTTTCTATTTTTTGTGATAACTCTACAAAGGTCAAACAATTTAATCTTACAAGCCCACTCATTGTCAAAACAATATAATTTTATATTGACCCATTCTTGCATAAAAAATAATTTATCACAGTTTGGTTCAGCTCATTGATCTAGTGGAGATTGATTTTTACCAAGGATCTGTCCTTAAATTACTTAAGGGTTTTGGTAGGGTAGGGGTGTTCGGGTGGGAGAAGTAAGATTTCATTTTATGTAAAGTTTTTTTTATCAATACTTGTAGTGATTCTCTCTCTCTCTCTCTCTCTATATATATATAAATATATATATATATAAATATATAAATATATATATAAATATATATATAAATATATATATAAATATATATATATATAAATATATATATAAATATATATATATATATATTGGTCGACAAATACAATTAATTTATATTTAATTTACTCATGTTTTACACATAATTTTATGACAATTTAAGTATTCCAAAATAGTGTAATTAACCAAATCTTAAAAAAAATCACATAAGATAAAGGGTGGAAGTTGGTGGTGACTGAAAAGCATATGATCCCTTATGTGGTGGGAGTGGAAGGGGAACGAGGGATGTCAAAAATCATAATTTAGCTTTTAATATTCCGAAGATATCTTATGTTTAATTTTACTTATTTTTGTTTTGGAAAATTACTCTTTAAATATATTACTTGTATCATGATTTGTATTTTAACAATTAAAAAAAAAATAACCAGGAGTGCTTTATTAGAAATTTAATATCAAGCCGGTACTATATATAATCTTAGTTGTGTGTAAATTAAGAATGACTATAGCTCAACAACTTTATTATGAGATTCTAGCCCAACTTTTTTTTAAATGGACATATGACAAGTATTTAAAATTACTAGATCTACTTTTACATACTAATACGTCTGGTCAAATGAAATGCAACGGTCACTTTTGATAGATATCATCAATACTTATAAAAATAACTTTAATAATATGGACAATAAAATGTTTTCAATAACAACCATGAAAAATATGTTAGTATTTTCCAAAAGGTGCTCCAGATGTCCATTTGTGATAAAATCAAGGTATATCTATCTATTACCAGCAAAGTACTTTTGTATGATTTTTTATGTTGAGTATGCTGACAAGTCCGATGAATAATGAGTGATGTTTAAATTTGAGTCTCTGAAATTTTTCGTGTAATGGGAAATTCAAGTTTATTTGAGTCCTTCATTTGTAAATCATGACATTGTATGACTTAATATTTACAACAAAAAATAAAATAACATTTAATATAAATATTTTATTACAAACTTAATTTACACTATCAATAAAACAACACTTGTAAAATATTTTTTTTATCTAGTTTATCTTCTTTCTGAATCTGTAACAAAAGAAAATAATATAACAATAAAGGACATTAACCCAAAAATAATTAAAATTGCATTTAAATAAGGTGTTTTAACATAAAGAGTTTGCCATAGGTCCTGGGGGAGTTGACATGTTGCCTCGAAGCATTGAAGTATTTGTAAATATGTTTTGATGTTTTTCAATTTTATCTGTGCTTCTTTTGCTACAATTTTACTACCTCTTTAATGACAATATTATCATAACATGCTTAATGAACTTAATTTCATACATACTTATTTTTACATTTTATTTTTTTTGGCATCATTAACATCCACTAAATGGATGAAACTGATTATATCTGTGAATCTGGATAAATTATCACTAGGTGTAACTTTATTCACAATTTATCTCAAAAATTGAATTTATTTTGAAAGCTTATAACAAATTTAAATTGATAAAAATAAATTATACAGTGTACTGTAAAAACACTTATCTTAAAATACAAATATTTATTAAAAACTAAGATTTGTGAAACGAAGTAATATATACTGTTAAAGAACATTGAGAAAAGACATTCAGTTAAATTTTCAAAGACCTGATTACAAATCTGTTTTCTATTATAGCTCAACCTGGGTTTCATAAAAATATATCTCTAACCAGGTTTTAAGCCTTTCTTTGACAGGCAGATTTAATGTAAACTGAGTATGCCGTGTCAGAAGTCAGTAAAAAATCCTATCCACTGATCCCTTATCCATCGCTGTAAGCTTTGTATTAGTTGAGAAAAAGGGATGTTGACAACAGAAATAATAAATAAGATAAAAGAAATTTATGTATAATACAACATCTTTATAAATTTATTTCAAATAGTTGCAGATATATGATCATTATTGGAAATTTATGCTCAATAAAGTCTCAGAGTATTTTTCATGGGAAAAAGAGAATTTTTATTTTGTTTGTAATTCTAGTACTACCTAGATACAAAATTGAATCAAAATCAATCACAATACTATTTCTGAGGGATCAAGATAAAGTAACATTTGAAGAAAAAAAAAATACTTTCCAGATCAAAAACAATATTGTGTTTGTGCCTTTCCTCTTTTATCTACCCTTCATCCAACCTGTAAAATATCGGTCAACCTTGCATTATTTCACTATAGTTAAGCTTATAAGATAGGGCCATATTGTAATCTGTCAAGGTAAGACTCACTTTTCAGGGTAAACAGAACATACTTTCTTACTTTTAATACAAATTTTCTGTCCTTCATTTACTAAGGTTTCAATAACAAAAAAACAAAAAAAAAGTTCATTCTGAAGTTTTAAGTAATTAAAAACAAAATATTTTGTTTAATTTATACCTACATAGGATGCTCTTTTCATGCGAGACTTTAAAATATTTTATTTGGACATAAACTTTTTGTTTGTAGATTGTGTGTTATCTGTGATACATACACACACACACAAACAATGATACATCTATTTCAATATTTGGTTTAAAAATAACTTTACGTGGTATTCGGAGCTTTAGCACAAAGCGTTCCCACTTATCTCTCCAAAGTTGTTATCCTGCCAAGGCAACTATAATCTTTGGTGTATTTTACTATGTTCCCAGGGTAGTCAGAACATGTTAAAACAGTACCTGTGGTATGTTCTCCACCATCTCATTCTCGATTTAACAGATCAAACATAGGCGCTGCACTAAAAACCTCACATGTAAATGTACATACGTGGATACCTGGCCAATGTTAACATTCACCGGTACAGTTTAAAGCAGATACGCTTAACCTGGCAACACACCACACCACTGACTAGACCCATTCTTTGTGAATGAGCTTACATTTTAATTAGGTCAAAAGCTAAAAGGCACACACACACTTTGGCTGGGAATTTGTAATTTGAATATTAAAAAAAAAATTGTCTTTATGCTCGTTTTCTTTTGATTACCGATATTTTTTTAATCCTCGTCTTAATTTGAATTAAGGTTTCAGAACCACAACTAAAAGAAATTACTTTCCCTGCACTTTATTTCATACATATTTCCCTGTACATTTTAAATTTTTTAGATCATAATTATTCTAAGGCAATGATTTAAAAGAGTACTAGATTATTTGCCATCTTAGATGAAAATTTGTACACACAGACTAGACTACAGCATCACAAAAGGATTCGTTTTAATGATGATGGTCTGCATTTTGACTCAAGTGTAAACAAAACGTGCAGTGGTGCTTTCAACAAGCACTGCATCTGACGGATGACTTGCTATGTCCCACCCTCTTTCCCTCTTAAAATTCTACACGTCCTCAAACTTTATCTTCCCAGCTTTTAATCATATATTATAATTTCCACAAATATAATTATTATTCTTGAAAGCTCCATTTGTTTAAGAAGTACATACACAAAATACACACATGTTGCAAAGTAGCCAAACTTTATGTTTTAGTTTTACCTGTTGATCTATGTACATAGTTAAGTTTGTTAGATGGAGGGCCTTTCTTTATTCGAAGCTTGTCATTGGGTTGTAACACACTACCATAAGTGTTGAGTAGCTCTAGGATGATGCCATTGGTCCAGCCAAAGCCCGATTGTACTGTGTATTCACCTCCCCCTCCATAAGCTCCGGGGTTCACTGCATCATACTAGCCAACAAACAAGTCAATATTTATATTTAGTGCAATCCACTTTTCATAGAAAGAACCTTAAAAATTGATTAAATCTTACTATAATATTAGTGTTATTTTATAGATATTAAAAATATCTATCAAAAGGGACATTTGCAGATCACATGACTAAATGTATGAATACGAGAAAGTAGCTCCAGTAACTTTCCTTGCTTGGATTGAATTATCATAATTTATAGCAGGCGTCGGCTACCTTTTTTTAGGCCTGATTGACTCATAAACTTATCAAAAGTCCTGCAACCATCCTTCATTCCTCTACTCTAATAATATTTAGCACCGCGTCTTACTACCCGTTTGGGTTATACACTCTATCCTCTACTCTACTATTTATTCATTTTTTGATCCATACCTCTTATCCTTAAATTTAATATTTCCAAAAACATTTATATCCCCACCTTTAGAGAGAACAAAATGTAAAATAAATAAAATGTAAATTTTTATATTTCAACTATTTAAATTTTATTATATTATCATTACCAATTTTTACTGATCAAAGTAATTTTGGCTACACTCAAATATTTTTTTTGAAAGTACATGATATATTTACAAGTTTAAAAGACTCAAAGATTGACTCTCAATGGCAATTTAGTTTTCTTACACGATCAACTGAAAATTGCCACGATATCAACCAACCACCAATTACTGAGCCCTGATTTTGAGTTTCACATAGGCACAGTCTTCATTATTATATAAAATTGCCCTTTTTTTAAATGTGTTTTTACACTTATACTATACTTGAATGTATATGTTCAGGAAACATGCTACATGTTCCTACCAAAATGTGGGAAATTAACATTCATACCTTCCTTACATTTAGTTATATGCTCCAAAATAAACTTTTGTGTTGACCATTTTAATTCTACTGTTTATTTTCATATAAATTAAGAAGATTCATAAATTGGGAATGATCAACACTTAAGAACCTTTAACATTCTAATATACTGTATTTAAATTAATATAGCAAATCATAAAAAAAATTGATACCTTCATTATACTTGCAAGGAAACGGCAAATCGAAATGGTACTATAATTACATTTCTTTGAACTTATTTTATGTTACTACATTTAAATACATTACCAAAACTTTAAGTCCAAACATAAACACACTAGCCAACTAATAATTTGATCCATAACCACATAAGATATGATGTAATTTTTAATTGAGAAAAATTAATTTAGTATTTTATGAACATTGTGATTATAATTTATTATCAAATGGGAAGATAGCAAGGTTAGATCAAGTCAGTTGAGTAATGATCATTGATTTTAATATTTGACTTCCAGCGGGTGTGTCCATTCGGATCTTTACTGTGTTTGCAATGCAGTTCTAATAGAACCTTGTGTGAATTTGCTGCATCATTAGTGGATGTGCAAGAGTGTTTTCGTTTAGATAAGAAAAGTATAGTTAAACATTTACAATAAATGTATCCGATTTAAAAGAGAGCAAAGTATGGTCACTGCAGAATATTATTGTGCATTAATCGGCTCTATAATATACGTAAAGCTTTAGTTTTGCTTTTTCACATATTTTCCAATGATATTTGTTGCTGCGTCACTTAGGCGAGTTTGGTTTTGAATTGTTCATGATAACAAAGATTTTAATAATCTCAAATTTAGTATTATTATATTCCCTGCATTTATGTGAGTGTAATGTTAGTATTATTTTATTATTTTGTGAATTTCAAGTTTTTTAGAAGAAAAAATTGGGCTAAAAGATATAATTTTGGGGCTTTGTCCTCAAAACATTTTTAGCTTCGTTAAAACAAAAACTCAATAATGATATATAAACAAAATTAAACTAAATTTGTCTTTGTTCTTATCTACTAAACTTATCCAGCCTTAAAATGTATTAATAACTAAGTAGTTTATTTCTTACCTTTTCAAACATTTCTCCTGTTTTTTGATACCCTTTGTAGTTGGCGCGGACCCAATTTGTTGCCATTTTGAGAGCAGCTTCTTCCGCTTCTGGCAAACCCAGTTTAGCCAACCCTTGTATAGCAATAATTTGAAGTGGTGGCCACGCATTGGGCATATCCCACTGTTCTCCTGTATTCCCTACAGACGTGGGAATACCTCCTTTGTAATAATCTATATTTTGCCTCTTCAAGTATGCCAGCACCTTCGTTGAAATGTTCACCTTATCTTTCTGTCAAAGACCGTACATTAATAATGTATTATTCTTACACTTAATACAAACATTCTATTTAGTCATTGAATGATTTATTAATTTATTTTTTCAAAATCTTACAACACTAATATTTATTTGTCATGATACAGGTATATTATTAGTTTAGCATTGCCAACTGTATGATCCATTATTGGGTGCTAAGCTCAAAGCAATATATTAGGGTTATGTTAAAAGTAACAATATAATAAATGTATTATTTTTATTAGCATCGTGTCTTTCTACCTGTTCGGGTTATCACTTATGTACTAATTAGTAACTACGCTAATGGTTTTAGGGTTTATAAAGGCTCTATTTATAGTAAGTGCACCCGCATTGCATGGTGGTAGAGTGGAAAATAATTTAGGGAAAAAACACTTTGTACGCCCGATCGAGATTCGAACCTCGATTTCTCCGTCATCGGCAGTCTAATCTACGGCGAGAGTAGCGCGTTAGACCATGAGGCCACCTAAGTGTGTTATATGTATTATTGATTTATTATCAAAAACATGCTGGTTGATCAATAGTAATTATTACAAGGCTTACTTAATTACACTCACAGGTGTTTGATTATCTGAGTGAGGGAAGGAGAGAGTAAGTTTTTGTTGTAGTTGCCTGTAAACTTCATCAGTTAGATAATTTACGTTACGTATCTGGTTTATACACGTTTTATTAACTGAACAGTTTAATTATCTTAAAGACCCTTGGACCCAATGAGTTTGTTTAATTGATAATCTACTGTACATTTATATTGTGATATATTGTAACATAAACCTGATGTTGATTAAAAGGTGTTTTTTTTAAATTTTGGAAAGTGATAGCTGTCTTTTACCAAAGCAGATCAGTGAATCAGGAAGAAGCGAGTGTTACCAGATACCTATCATAAGCACCCCTCCCCCAAAATTTTGAACATAAATCTCAAATTTCTTATTTCCAAAAACTATTATATTTATTTTTAAATCACAAACAGGGATTCACCTTAACAAAAAGAATAAAGCGTGGTAATTATTTGTCAATCAAAGGTATTGACGCAAATTTGACAAAGAAGTTGATATAGTTAGGAATTAATAGCCATTGAGGTGAATGGGATTCAAACCTACATCTCGACTGGACACAAAGAGAAATGAAGCGGTGGAATAAATGTCACTTAGACACCTCCACACCCTGTTTTTCTCACGCGTCAAAATGGTCTTTGCAAAATGTCACTTTGCAGAATATCCCAACAGGTATTCTCTTAAGTATGGTTTATAAAAATTACCTGGGCTTACATGTTCTATTTAGAGATTGACAAAAGTTAGTACAGAATAAAGTACTATTGACTGTTAAATGTTAAAAAAAAAAAAAGTATTTTCATATTAAATTGTTGCCAGTGGTAACAATGGACAATTAGCATGCCTTGTCGCCAATGCCTTAGACGGAGGATGGCCACTTCCAAGCACATTTGTTTGATTGTTTTTGTACACCATACTGTGTCTTATCATCCATTGGGGCTACCAGCATATTTGCATAAATGATTTATGAACGAAGGTGTAATTTAGAAATGTATCCACATTTGTGTGGATGGAGAGAGGGTGCAAACTGAAAGGAAAAACCACCATCAGTTTCTACATGCCCTCAAACCTCAATCTTATCCCTTATGGACGCACATTTGTCAACAATTATTAAAATGACTGTCATAAGATTTAAAGCTCGATATTAACACCATAGTTGCAAATAAAAGGTTTCAAATTTTTCTGTAGAAATAATGGGGTGGTATTATTATTTTCTGTGCTCTTTTCTTTTTTGGAATAATAATATACTAAGTTGGAATTATTATTACTTAAGATGACAACTCAATTTTTTTTTAAATGTGGCCCCTTCAGTGTAATTTTTTTTTAGCACTGTGTCTGAATACCCGTTCCAGTTATATGCCTAAGTACTAGTTACACTAATGTGTTAGGAATTAGGAAGGTTTAATCTAGAGGAAGTGTACATACATTTATGTGGAGTTAAGAGTGGAAAACCAATCTTAGTGCACCCGACTGGGATCGAACCCCAATCTCCCCTGCTTTGGCAATCTAGTCTAACACGAGGGTAACGCATATTGCATGCATGGCTTAGACCAGTTGACCTCCGAAGCAGGTCAACACCCATATTGTGTTTGGTGAGAAACACAAGTTGGATTTTCAAAGTTCTTTGAAGTGGTTCTAGAAGAGCCTTATAAATAAGTGTGACTATAATTTTAAAACTATTCTTAAATATTTAAAAAAAAACTCACTTCGTTGTAACATTTGGTCCACAATGGTGCGACATTGGAAGGGTAGAAGTAGTTCCTGCTGACTCCATTATTAATATCATAATCAAGCCAAACGCCGACTTCTTCATTCCACAAAACCTCCATCACTGCCTCTTTCCACCTGGCGGCCTCTTTGGCATAGTAACTTGTCTGTTCTTTGTTACCGAGCCGCCAGAAAAACTCTGCCAATATTATAGCGTTCCTGTAGAGGAAGGCATTCAGGTCCACTGGTATAATATTGTGGGTTTGTATGTTGGAGAGATTTCCTGCAACATTATTATTATTATTAGCACCGCGTCTTACTACCCATTCGGGTCATACGTAATGGTAGGGTGATTGTGAGATGAAATGGAGGACCTACAGTTTAACGTGGAATCCGAACCACGGCGGAGGCCTGGCATTCCCCACATTCACAAGATATCTTGTCAGAGGTGAAGGAAGGGTTTGGTAATCAGATAAATCTGTGCCGGGACCTGGGATTGAACCCCGGACCCTCTGCACAGAAGTCCGACACCTTACCCCTAGACCGCCAGGTCACCTTCCTGCAACAATAGTTGTAGTTTTCAAATACTCATATATGTCTTGTAAATTTAAAAATAAACATTAACTGAATAAAGCACATATTTATATTGAATTACATTTAAAAGCTACCATGTCCTCATCTTGTTAAAATATTAGTTATAATTATGTTGTGTCATAGTCTTGATGTAACATTAACAAGCGGTGGTGTATCTAGAGAGAAAGGGGTGATAGGGGCTATCATCTCCCCCCCCCCCCCCCCCCCCNTAATTTTTTTTTACTCGATACTCCCCCCCCCTCCCCTTCTCTACCACATAGAAAATAATCAATACTTTAATGTTGTAAAGAATGACTGACTAGCACCTCCTTCACTTTATCTCCTACATTACCTAATCAATAACTCTTTTAACTTACCTTTAGTGCAGAAAAGCAAGTATCTTAAAACTAAAACTCTTTAGTAATTAGATTACAAGATTAGTATAATAACTAATCATTTGTATTAAAATACATATTCTTTTCTATCAATACTCTACTGAAACATTTTATGCCTATGTATATATTTATTACTTTTATTGTGATAGTGACTTTTTCTGGTTTTATGGTTTTGAGTATCAAAATTACAAGTTTGCTAATCAAAATTGCTTTTATCATTTTTCACTATTATAATTATTAATTAAAATTATTTTTATAAACTAGCATTATTGTCATTATTATTAAAACTATTATAAATTAAAATCTGTTAAAATTAAGAAATTTTTAACTTTAGGAACCTTATGAAATCTAATCTCTCCCTTCGATAACAGTCCCCGGATCCAGCCTTGTTAATTAGTAATGAATAATTGTATCTTAAGTACAGGCTATTTTAGCTTATATGTCTTTACCATGATGTAGACTATTTAGATTAGTGGTGCCTAACCTGAAGGAGGGTGTGAAACACTTTCAGGGGGAGGGGGTATGGATTAGTATAGAAAAAACATAAAAATTGAAGTTATTTTTTATTCAAATCACTTTCGTAAATTAATTAAGATAATTATTTCTTGCGGTATTGGCAACACTGTCCACCAGATTTAATAAATTTGTTGACCAGCCGAAAGTGTGCTTGCACGTGCTTATTTTCAAGCTCGCAAGCCTCGGATTCATGCCCCCTATTATACTCTACCCACACCCTAAGCCAGAGGTTTTCAAACTATTAAGACCAAAGGAGCCCTTTCACCAGAAAAAATACATGCTGGAGCCCTCATAGCATTCTTTACATTAATATTATAAACATTCAATAACGACATTTAACTTTTACAAGTAGAAAAGTAGAAAACAAATGGAAAATATCACATGTTCTTGCTGCATCTATGTCAATGTCCATTCATTCAGATTCGAAAAAATTGGCAATCTTAATTACTGATGCTATTTTAAATTGTGAAACACAAATAAAGAATATTAGTATAAAATTTCCTCACAAACCCTGAGATAACTGGCGAAGCCCAAAGGGTTCTGTGGAGCACAATTTGAAAAACACTGCCCTAAGCTACCATTGCAACACCCCCCGAATCTTTAACTCTTTGACTCTCATAAAAACTAAACAACATTGTCGATTTGGATTGGAAAGTGGTTTGCGGTTTGCTGTCAACATCAAACCCAATATTCAAGAACTGATGAGAACAAAACATTGCCAACCATCATGATAAACATGCCACTTTTTTCTACTGCCATCCCACCAGTGGTTTTGTTTTAGCACTGCATCTAACTATCCATTCGGGTTATACACCTATGTACTTATTACACTAATGCGTTTGGGACAAAAAAAAGGTTGAATTCATAGCAAGTGTTTTCGCATTTGTGTGGAAAGGGAGAGTGGGAAACCACTTGGTAAAAACTACCATCAGTATACCCAGACGAGACAGAGCCACAAGCTTTCCATCATCGGAATTCTAGTCTACTGTGAAAGTAGCGTCTTGATCCATGCTTTTACTGAGGCTGGTCTGCAAATGTTACATTAATTTTTGTATAAAATAAAAAAGTGACTAGAAAGGATTTAAAAATTTTATTTTATATATAAATAGGCAGGAGCAAACAGGCCTGGATTAACACTTTTGGGGGCCCTGTGCCATGTATTTTATTATTTTACCTCAGAAATGATGTTAATCAAAAATCAATGCTTATTTTCCTGTCAAAAGTCAACAGTACCATCTGCAGATATGTAGTATTTTCGGTTTGCCAAAAGCAAAGGTTGCATTAATTTATAAGCATGGATTGCCGGACTCCCCGTAATACCGGGTACAGTAAATGAACAGAGAGGGATTCGATTAGGGAATTTCGAGTTAAAGTTTGGGATAAAATTTATGAAAAAACTTAAAAATAATGAAAGATTGAAATATAATATTATTACAAAATAAATATGACAAGTCAAAGTGATTTATTTGTGGGGCGGTCGGGGGCCCCTAGCCTCATGGGCCCTCATGCATGGCACATGCCTCAATGTGGGCCTGAGGGTAAGGAGGGAATAGGAATTTGATTATATACCAAGTGAGGTGTCATCTGAAAAAAGTTTAGAACCTCTGATTTAGATAATGTGTCTCGATATTTAAAGTAGAAAAACTAGAAATATATTTTATGTAAAAAGGTTATATAAATTTACTATTAACTTGAAGAATAGTAACTTAAATGCTTTTAATACGGGATTTGATTTAAAGATAAAAAAATATTGATGTATTCACCATTATTGATGGCCATGCAGTCTAACATGTTGAAAGTTGCAATAGACAAGACGAAAGTGGCTATGTTCGAATATCAGCTGTCCAAACAGTATGGTCTTGCCAGTCTCTTTTTCTAAGCTACAGTTTGTGTTCCTTCTCTAAATGACCATTACTATCCATTCAATTAAACTGTCAATAATCTTGGTTGTCGAATTAAAATCCCTATAGTAGAAATCAATGTAAATGGACCTTGATGAAAATCCATTTAAAATATATGTGCGCTCACCTTTATCAGTGGCGTTCTTTATAAACCAACGGCTGGAGAAGTCCCATCCTGATTCTGCAGCTGACTTGATTTCAATATATAGGTTGGTCCTTTCTTCCTCTGTCTTACTGTTGTTTGCCGTTAGATAGTCTTCTCTGGTAAACATAAAAACAGGTTTTATGTAATTATAAACACATGGAAAAAAACTCCTATATAGCTACAAATCGGCACAGTCGGAAATTGAACAGGAATTCTTTAGGAAAAACTCTATTTTATATATATTGAATTTAGATTTAGTTATAAGTATTATAAAAAAGAAGCAACAAAATAGATTAAAGGCTTAGGATATCATCTCATCCCAAAGTTAATGTGTGACTTAGGTAATTCAGCTTAAACCAGGTGGTATTATGGTGGAGTTTTCTGGAATATTTTTTAGAAAAAGTGGAAATGAGACCACCAGTGGAACCAGTTTTCCATGTATAAGATTACAACACAATTTTAAAATATGTATTTTAAAATGTAAAAAACTATTTAAATTCCACTGCTGAGTGGATAATGCATAAAACTACACACTCTAATGATATATTCCATTCACGGTAGGAATTACTCTCTGAAAGGTCTTTTTTTCCTACCAATATCTTACTATATAGTAGATTTATGGTAGGGAAAAAGGCCTTTCAGAAGTCAATTCCTACGGTGAATGGAAAATAGTTCTGGTTCAAGCATAATCGTGTATCTAAAATCCCAGTTAGTCGGCCGTGATGGGCGCTTAATGTAGATAATTAATGAATCATCAAAGTTAAATCAAATCTATTTTATCAAATAACGCTTATAAAGATTATAATACATTGTAACAAAACCAATAGTTAATATTTAGGCGACCTTATCTGGAATGTAATCTACAACAACAAAGTTTTCTATACACTGATTGTGTTTATAAGAGCCTTCAAAAGCCTTTTTTCCTATTAGTATTCTATCATACAGTAGATTTCTGGTGAGAAAAGAGGCCTTTAAGAGTTTTTTTAGTGCTGCGTCTTACTACCTTTTCCAGGTTACATGCATGTGTACTAATTACGCTAGTGAGTCAGTGATGAGGAAGGTTGAATTTAAAGGAAGTGTATCCGAATTTGCATTGAGGTAGAGTGGAAAACCATTTGAAAAAAACTCCCCCAGTACACCCGACTGGGATTAAAACCCCAATCTCTCTGTCATCAGCAGTATAGTATATTGCGAAAGTGACTCTTCAGACCAACGCGACCACCTAAGCAGGTATTTAAGAGTGTCATTCTAACCAAGGGTGTACAAGCGGTTCGAAACTCACTTTAATCAGGTCACAGGTGTATGAAGGAAAAACCTACTAACCTGTAAGATTCCGGTCTGGGCCCAGATGATTTGGAATAGTATCGAGCCATTTTGTAGGTTTTACCATTCTTTGTCACATCCACTGTCCTTTTACTGATCCAGAAATTATATTCTTTCTCCAACAAGTCAATATTATCAACGAGGAAACCAACGTCCTTGGTGGCATGAAGGTATTGTTGAACCATTGGCGTCAACAGAGGTGGCTGCGATCTCTCGACATAGTAGACTCGGCCTCCGTTAGGGACGAACCCGTAAGTGTTCACCATTGACAGAAAGTTCTTGAGGATGCCTTTCGTCGTGGTGTACATCTCCGACAAAAGTAAGCCCCTCACGATCCAATATGAATCCCAGTAATAGAACTCCCTGAAACGTCCCCCGGGTATAACGAAGCCGTCTGGGACGTAGATGATGGAGTATTGCTCCTGGTTCTGCCTTACATCGTCGTCCATTTTCCTGCTTAGGTTTTTCCACAGAGCGTTAAGGTCTGACGCCCAACTCCTGAAGTCGCTGTTTAGGATGCCGCGAAGAAATTTGGGGTCCTCCTTCCAATCCTCAAGTTCCCACGCGATCAGCTCGTTACCGCTTTCGAAGTTATCTTCCACAAAACTCCTCACCTGTAACGTTAAAATGAACGCGGGTAAATTTGAGGGGTTAGTGAATTTTGACCCTGAACTAATAAGTTGGACTTCGTTCGTTCCTAAACAAAATGCACTGAGGGGTGGGTTTCTCCGTCTGTAGTTTGTCATCTTAGAGCTTTTGTGATTAACCTCCTCCTATTTTTATAAACATTACTCTAAACAAAGCAATAATATATTAATTAAAAAATATCATAAATTTGGGCAAATATTCTTTCAAACAAGAACTAACCTGATTTATTTAAAGTAATTACAATTATTTAACGTTTAAAATAAAAGGTAGAATAAATTAATAATATATGTGAGTATTCATTTTAAATCAAGCTTCCTCCAAAAAATAAGTTTTTAATGATTTATAAAATGTAAACTGTACTACTATACTATTAAGTAATCATTCTGTCATTTTGTCATGTGCTACAGATCTACTTTATCCCTTCTCTCAAAAACCACCGAACCGATTGAGCTGTAATTTCACATGGGCATAACTCAGACCTTTGGTTAAAATATAGGCTAATTGAAATTACATATATATTAATTTAAACGTCACTCCACCCCCTCCCAGTCTCATACGTATCATACTGTAGAGAGATGATCTCCTGGATTTAACAATATATTTTCATTAAATACTGGTAAAAATTTATTTTGGTGTGTAAATCAAGAAAGTGTTATATCCTAATAATTACTTACCCAAAACACATCAGGCCACCACTAGTATTCACTAGATATCAAATTTGAACAAAATCATTAGGGTCTTTTAAAAAATATATTTGGGACATTTAATAAAAATTAATAATTTTCAATATTCAGTAATTTTACAGCTAGACTCAAAATTACAATTGGCCTTTAGGTTTGACCATAAAGCATATCCATCATAATCTCGTAATTGAAAATGTTTACAAATCCAATACTTGAATTTTATGAAGAAAAAAAAGTTTAACAATGTACAGTAGCCCCATGGCTTCTTTGATTCTGAGTGACAGCTCACACCTGACAGCTTTGAAAAGCTACCAGACCAAATTATGTATCCCTACGCCGAGCCATATGATCTGCAAAAACATGTGTTTAGCAGCTGTCACTTCTGACGGTCAAAATTTAGTTATATGCCTAAATGTTGACTATCAGAAGTCAGCTGTGAGCTGTCAGTCAGCACCAAAGAAGCCACGGGGTTACTGTAGTGAAGTTAAACAGTCTCTCATCTCAAAGAGTAGACCACCAAAAGTTTAACATACTGATAGTAATTGTGAAGTCGTAATTACCCGAGTGGAACTGTCAAGGCAGGAGTGTAGGGGACACGAGAAAAGGTCAGTGTTTTTACTGTTTCTATAGTGAAATATTTTGTTTAGCCAAAATAAATAAAATATTTCTCCAGTAGAAACAAAGAGTTTAATTTTCTTCACATACTGATATAAAAATAGTGTAATATCTGTCGTAAGCTCGTAAGCATAGCGGCATTAGATGAAACTCTGTTTAAATGAAGGGAACAAGTTGTAATTAAATTTCAGGACACCCTTGACTGATATTCATTAACTGTAGAGGTTACCATGTGAAGAAAATTAAACTCTATATGTTTCTACTGAAGAATTATTTGATTAATTTTGACCAAAAATTATTTTGCTATGAAAAATGTAAAAACACCGGCCTTTTCTCACGTCCTCTTCCAACTCACCTTCAGAATCCGTTACAGTAATGGCGCTATCACAAATATGACACGAAACTCATTAAACAGAAATGGGTGACCTGCCGGTCTACGGGTAAGGTGTCTGACTTCTGTGTTGGGGGTACGGGGTTCAATACTCAGTTCCGGCACAGATTTATCTGATTGCCAAACCCATTCTTGACCTCTGACAAGACGTGTATTACTCACAACTTGTGAATATGGGGAATGCCAGGCCTCCACCGTGGTTCGGATCCCACGTTAAACTGTAGGTCCTCCATTTCATCTCACAATCACCCTACCGTTACACATTAGCGTAAGTGCGTATAACCCGAACGGGTAGTAAGACGCGTTGCTAATAATAATAATAATAATAATAATAATAATAATAATAATAATAAAATTTAAAAAAAACCAGGTTTAACAAAAACATAAGATGGGACAATTTTTTACCAAAATTGTCCAAAAGATCGTGTCATCCAGCTTAGATACATCCTCTAAGCCTGCGTTTTATGCTTTGTTTTACTCTTTTAGATACACCTGGGGTATTACTTGTTTCTTCGCAACCATCTACGATACACTCTCTTAATAATCCAACATCAGGAACAGGAGTTGAGTAAACAATGGACTTTAAATGTCTACAGAGATAAAAATCTATCCGATTTGAATCTGATGGTCAACCAGATCATTTAATGTATCCCACACGACCAATCCATATTTGAGGGAAAACTTTAGTAACTTTTAACATTAAGCGTTTCTAGACTTATATTTGTATGAACTTTTTTTGGTGTTTGGTCCATGGGAATCAGCCTCTAGAATATTCGACACCAATGAAAATACACCCTGTATTATTTTTATTTTACTGACCACTTCTGTGGTCTAGTGGTCAGAGTTCTTGGCTACAAATTCTGATGTACTGGGTTCGATCCCTGACGCTTGCATATCTGGAACAGGGTCAACTCAGCTTCGTGAGGGGAATTAAGGTGCTACTTTAGTGAAAAATTAGCGGCTCCGGTCTAAAAAAACTGAGATTAAGGTAGGGGTGTAGAGAACCCGAGTTAAGGGTAGTATTTTTACAGTTTTTATATCAAAACTTGTTTTGGTTAAAAGAAATCGAATAGTTATTCGGTAGAAACTTTTTTCTTTCATTTATTTGAAGAATTTAACGTTCACTTTCCGAACCAACTGATTATATCAGCACATTACTTATAAACAAACTTAAATCTATAAAAGACGCAACATCCAGCCGCCGGCCATTAATTCATCACTGTGTAGGGGGAAATACACATTTCACCAATGATAAGATTGTTCGTCCATGCCAGCAGTCGAATCCAGGACCTTTAGCTCAGTAGACAGACACGCTACCAACCGGGCCGTGTCTGATATGTGACCTCAACAGTTGTTTAATACAGTCAACTCTCGATTCTACGACCTTTCACGGTTCCCTGGAAAAGGGTCGTTATTTCGAAGGGGTCGTTATTGGAATTTTAACAAATTTTGTTCCACCCCTGACCTTCATACGAAAAAATTGCATTTTTTAGACAATACGTGAAAGAGTAAATAAAATAAAACGTACCTATTTCTTGAAGAAGGTACTCCTTTCACTTATTTCGTCAAAATTATAAGTTCGTATCAAATAAAAAAAATAGCGTGGGTCATCAAAAATCGTTCACAAAATCCAACCAAAAACGTAACCAAATCAAAATAACAATTTTAAACAATAGCATGGGTCGTCAAAAATTGTTCACAAAATCAAACCAAAATAGTAACCAAATCGAGAATCGAAATAACAATGGCAAAAGCAAGCCTGGCGCGTGATGTAGCGGCAGTCGCGCGCGGGGAAACATTGTCTTGCTTGTGGGAGGGGGTGGACAGAGTCAAGTGATATTGGCTGGCATTGATGAGCTGGTGTCTTTTTATACCTGACCCACCCCAGTTACTAGTATTACAGCGCTCACAAAGATAATTGCAACGCGGCGACCTAAATAAATGCAACAAACACATTTTACAGCCGATTTCCTTAAACGTTTCAACCTTTTTCCCCACATTTTTCACGGTTCCCCAAAAAAGGGTCGTTACTTCGAGAGGGACGCTATTCCCGGGGTCGTAGAATCGAGAGTTGACTGTATCTGTCAAGGGTGTCCTGGAATTTAATGACAACTTTTTCTCTTCATTTAAAAAGTTTCTGACCCGCCTAGGTGGTGTAGTTAGCTAATGCGCTAGTTTCGTGTTGCGCCAGACGGCCAAGGACGGATAAATCGTGGTTAGAGTCTCGCTCGGGTGAACTAGGGGGGGGGGTGTTTTTCCCTTGATGGTTTTCCACTCTCCCTCCACGCAAATGAGGGTTCACTTCCTCTATATTCAACCTTCCCAATTGCAAACTCATTAGCGTAATTAGTACTTAAGCGTATAGCCCGAACAGGTAGTAAGACGCGGTGCTAAGTATTATTATTATTATTATTATTATTATTAAAAAGTTTCTTATCTACATGGCAGATAACATGTGAAGAAAATTAAGCTCTTTGTTTCTACTGGAGACTTTTTTTTTTGACCAAGCAATATTTATCTATAAAAACTACAAAAACAATGTGCTTAACACGCGTTCCCTACACTCTCACCTTAACAGCCAGAGGGCTCGCTGAGCTGACCATATGTCACAGTAGTGTACCAACGGGAAGGCTTAAGGCGGCTCGAACCTCCCCCCCTCTACAGTAGCTTGGGGATACCCCAAGATCTACGCAGATCCGATGAAAAAATAAAATGGGAGGGAGGGTTTTGCGACAAGTTAAACGTTGTGAGCAAAGAGAATATCAAGTGCCACAAATCTTTGTTTTGATCCTTCTTGGGAGCCCTAATTGATGTCCTTGCAGTCTAGGAAGTGGCCAAGTCCTAAAGATTGCGGTGAGTTTCAAATCTCCCAGTTTCCCACGTGGTCCCGTCGAGAAGTTACACAATGGCTGGACATTTATCTATCATATAAATAATCGGTGATTCTTGTGACAGTAAGCCTATGTGACGGTTAAGCAAACTTTAATTTAGACTTTTTTTTATTATCACGTTTATAATAGTAAAAATATAAATGATCAAATTAACAAATATTAATTTTTAAAAAAACCTTCCAAAAAAGCTTCTAGGTTTATATAATGGTAAAAAAATTGTCTCCAACCCCTCTTTAAGCCCTCTACTTCGCGTACGCCACTGCATCTGCATAAGTTGGCACAATCTTCGCCAGCAAACAGTGGTCGCTTGGTCGATATGACTCAAATGCGTACCGACTCTATGGAGTTTTATCTATATTGCTAAAATCTGGAAGATGTGGAGAGGTATTGAACCATATTTATATACCCGATAGGGCTTAAGATAATATAAACTGCCCCCTCATACCCCTACCTCCTCCTTGGTGGGGTTCGGTCCAGTTCTTGCTCTCATTTCGTTAAATCTCCTCAGCGTTTCGGTTGTAGAATTCTTCTGCTTCATGTCCACGAAAGTCTTACTGTCCGAATATATTTCTGACATTTGAACCGTGTGGAGGAGATCACCATAGCAATAGATTTCACTGGAACATAACATTAAAAATAAGTGGTAAGGTAGTATAAACATATAGACAATAATATATATAACATTTTAGATTTAGTTTACATCCTTGTTCGTTACACATTGTGTCTCAACTTCAACACATCGTGTTCTCAACACCTAATGAACTCCATGATTATGGTGCGCTGATTTAGCACCGAAACATGTCGGGAAAATTAGAGTTCCTGTAACCACCATCTACACAGGAAAACTGTTAAAAGGAGTAAGGGACGTCAATTCTTCCAAATAAAGACTTAGATACTTGGTTATATAATTCTGTATAATATCTTAAATTAAATAAGGTTTCTAATTCAATGTAGCCCACACTATATTAGTATATCGTATCTCTTCCACCTTTTATTTTTAACTGGTGTACTCGAATTTACCCCTCCATTTAACTTATTTTAATGTTTTTGTTATCTGTCACCTTATTTATAATAATTGGTATTTCTCAGTATATCATATCACCCTATTTAACTTCTTTTTTTAACTACTCTATCTCACTGTATCTAATGATTTGAATTGTAATTTTTACTTTATTATTCTGTTACTTTGCTCCACTTATAACAATTTATTCTATAGCTTAGCTTATTATTTTTAATTAAGCCATTTTATTTGTTATGACCATATTACACTTATTGTTTTGTTTATATTCTTGACTTGCAGGTTTATTTATAAATACTGTCAACCATATATTTTTTAATCCATTTTTCTAGCCCCCTTTGACTCATATTATTTTATATGTTTTTATTCAACCTAAGATTATTATTAAAATAAAATGATTTTAACACATTAGTTTCACTTTCCATTGATTTAACTTTTTAGCTTTTTCTTTCTCGTTAATATTTGTATAAATAACTATCTAAGTCTTTAGTTATAATCTAATTTAGTTATAGTAATATATATATTTTCTAGAGTGATATGAACACAAGAGTTTGTTTTTTCAGCACCGCGTCTTACTATCCGGTGGGGTTATACGTTTGTGTAATTTATGCTAGAGGTTTTATGGATTAGGAAGGTTATATTTAGATGAAGTGTACCCGAATTTGATTAGAGGGATTTTGTTCGTGAGTAGCTAACATTTATGCTATAGCTCCCCTTTCATTTTCTGAAAATCATTTCAGAGGGGTTTAACGAACCTTTTTAACAGTTCAAGGGTGGGAGAATTATACATATTTTTTAAATTATTATAAGTTTAATCTCTTTAGTAAATAGCTTCAAATAAAATAAGAACAAAACTATGGAAATGGTAGGTACACCCTTATAAGTGAAATTTAAAAAAACTCACGTGGGCCTAACTACAAAAATTAAAAAAGTTTAATTTTCATGGGATGACCGATATAAAAGATATTAGATCGAATCCCACTTATTCATTAATCAGGCCTTATAATACGCAGCCGAACCTTTTGATAGCTACTAATAAAACCTATAAAATAATATTAGCAAAATGTTATCAACGTTGGCCATCAAAAAAAATCTTTTTTTAAATAAGTCTTCCTATAAAATTTGGAATAAGTTTTTCTTGTTTTGCTTGTTAATTATTTAAGCGTTCTATTTATGTGCACAAATGACATACTAATTATATCAAACAAATTCAATTTGATTTAATTCAACTCTTTAAGATTAATTATCAAATTAAACTGTTATAACCTGCCTCAGTGGTGTAGTTAGCTAACTCGTTAGTTTCGTGTTGAGCCAGACTGCGGAGGATAGGGAGATCGAGGTTCGAATCTCGCTCGGGTGAACTGGGTGGTGGTTTTTTCCTAAATGGTTTTCCACTCTCTTTCCACACAAATGTGAGTTCACTTATTCTAAATTTAACCTACCCAATTCCTAGCCCCATTATCGTGATTAGTAGTTAAGCGTATAACTCAAACGGATAGTAAAACGCGGTGCCAAATGATTTTTTTTATCATTCAGGATTTATACATGTTAACATATGTAGGATAATAAAAACACCCTCTAATATTCACGCCAATAATTGTTGTCAAATGTTTTAAAACTATGTTGAATGTAATAATAATAATATTTAGCACCACGTCTTACTACCCGTTTGGGTTATAGCTTTAAGTACTAATTACTCTAATGGATTAGGAATTGGGAAGGTTTAATTAGAGGAAGTGAACCCGCATTTGCGTGGAGGGAGAGTGGAAATCCATTTAGGAAAAACCACCCCCAGTTCACCCGACCGAGATTCGAACCTCGATCTCCCCGTCCTCCGCAGTCGAGCTCAACACGACAAGCGCGTTAGCCAACTACGCCACCGAGGCGGGTATGTTGAATGTAGATTGGTGACAAAGACTTTTATACTAAGTCAACATCTTTGTGTGTGTGTTTGTGCTACCCGTCCGATATTTATTAAATATGTATACAGGTGGAGTATGGATGATAAATAAGAGAGATAAAATAGATAAATAATGCCAGTATTCGCGTGAAAGAAGAGTGATAAAACCCATCCCTTAGGGATAAAACTACCCTCATTAATACAAGCAAGAATCAAACCCCAACCTTCTCGCCTAGGCAATCCAGACAAGACGATTAGAAGGATTAATTCTATTGTCAATTCATTGTTTCTTTCTCACACCCAGACAGTCACGTGACCTTAATTGCCTTCGCTTTCCTGTAGGTTTTCATTCTCTCTCATAAGTGTTAAGTTGCTATTTTTGCTTATTACACTAATGATCGTTGTGGTGTCAACGTATCCATACTAAGATAATAATAATAATTATCTTTAATGACGGTCAAGGACAGAAACAGGAAAAGTGTGTCCGGCCGGGTCTGTCACGGTGGAGAAGAGGTTGGCGAGTTCTACCCCAACAAGACGTGTTGAGGCTACACTTACAATCACTATACTAATTATTAAATGAGTATTTCAAATGGTATAAAATTACTCTGATAAAAATTATACTCTTTTAAAAATACATTTTAACATCCTTCATCTTACTGTATGATTTCAAGACTATAGACTAATATACCCGCCTCGGTGGCGTAGTTGGCTAACACGCTAGTCGTGTTGAGCTCGACTGCTGAAAACGGGGAGATCGAGGTTCGAATCTCGGTCGGGTGAACTGGGAGGGGTTTTCCACTCCCCCTCCACGCAAATGCGGGTTCACTTCCTCTAATTCACTAGCGTAATTAGTACTTAAAAGCGTATAACCCGAACGGGTAGTAAGACGCGGTGCTAAATATTATTATAGACTAATATACCTTAATTACTAATTATTATATAAAATCTAAATAAATTAAATAAGTATAACCAACTAATTCGTTTGCCTCAAGAGACGTAGGAGTTAATAACCATTATCACGTCAGTTCACCATTCAACTTAAGGACATAAACAATGTAGAACATTTTTTCTTACATACAGTATTTTGACACATCCCCCTTCAACCTCACCCCCCAACCCCCTCCTTCTTGTAACACCTTATAGACAATTAGCTTTACCCCTCCAACCTGTTTTATGTAATTTTACACAACAATAATTTCATAGGGAAACAAAAAAATGCTTAACTTACATATATTCGGAAGTTTTCTCTATGAGTATGTTTAATAAAGGTGAAAAAACAAACAATAATATCATTTTTTTTCAGCTTTAGAATTTTAGTATAAAATTTGTCTTACGTAAGTAACACTATTATGTACCTAACCTCCCACATAAGATCACTGAGCTACTTGTAATCAAATCTTAACGAAAATTTATGAGTAAAATCATAAACCGAAAGCAAAGCCTTGTATTGGTTATATTTGTTTTACAGCCCACCCAAAACCCCAAACCAATGGTTTTATTCTTAGTTTAAAAGTAAATTTTCTTATAGTTGGAGTGATGGGAGTAATCAAGTAAAGAATTATCTTCATGGAATATTAAAAAAAGAAAATTAACCATGTTCGAAAAGAACACGCCATTTAGTATTTTACAATAGTGTAACTAATTTATTCAACGCTTGTTTTCATTTATTGTTTCTCTTCCAAGAAGACAATACCGACATTACAACTACCGGCTGGAAATAGAAACGCGTCATAGATCCTTATTTTATAGTAATAGAAACAACGCATGAGTTAGCAAGCACCCTGCACTGAGGTGTGAGATAAACCACCTGGTTTTACTGCTCTTTCCATATGTTAGCAAGCACTCACATTGTGGTGTAAGACAAACCACCTGGTTTTACTGCTCTCTCCATATGTTCGCAAGCACCCTGCACTGAGGTGTGAGATAAACCACCTGGTTTTACTGCTCTCTCCATATGTTAGCAAGCACTCCACATTTAGGTGTGAGACAAACCACCTGGTTGTACTGCTCTTTCCATATGTTAGCAAGCAATCACATTGTGGTGTAAGACAAACCACCTGGTTTTACTGCTCTCTCCATATGTTCGCAAGCACCCTGCACTGAGGTGTGAGATAAACCACCTGGTTTTACTGCTCTCTCCATATGTTAGCAAGCACTCCACATTTAGGTGTGAGACAAACCACCTGGTTGTACTGCTCTTTCCATATGTTAGCAAGCAATCACATTGTGGTGTAAGACAAACCACCTGGTTTTACTGCTCTCTCCATATGTTCGCAAGCACCCTGCACTGAGGTGTGAGATAAACCACCTGGTTTTACTGCTCTCTCCATATGTTAGCAAGCACTCCACATTTAGGTGTGAGACAAACCACCTGGTTGTACTGCTCTTTCCATATGTTAGCAAGCAATCACATTGTGGTGTAAGACAAACCACCTGGTTTTACTGCTCTCTCCATATGTTCGCAAGCACCCTGCACTGAGGTGTGAGATAAACCACCTGGTTTTACTGCTCTCTCCATATGTTAGCAAGCACTCCACATTTAGGTGTGAGACAAACCACCTGGTTGTACTGCTCTTTCCATATGTTAGCAAGCAATCACATTGTGGTGTAAGACAAACCACCTGGTTTTACTGCTCTCTCCATATGTTCGCAAGCACCCTGCACTGAGGTGTGAGATAAACCACCTGGTTTTACTGCTCTCTCCATATGTTAGCAAGCACTCCACATTTAGGTGTGAGACAAACCACCTGGTTTTACTGCTCTCTCCATATGTTAGCAAGCACCCTGCACTGAGGTGTGAGATAAACCACCTGGTTTCACTGCTATCTTCATACGTTAGACCACGCGCCCAACGAAGCAGTTTACTACATTATTAATGTAATTTTATAGGTAGTGATACGAGAGGCACTATGTGCTACACAGTATTCCCTATTAGTTATTGAAGAATATAAACCCATCCTTACAAAAGTTACTTAAACTAATTTAATATATTCTGTAGGTTAAGTCGTATCCCCAACTGTCACTTTTGATAGATACTATCAATACATATAAAATAATACTCGTTATCATCATCACCAATTGTTTCCTGCCTTTGGGCAGGCTAGTAAAATTTAAATTCCTCCATCTTCCTCTTTCCTTCCACAATTCTTCTCCTTTCACTCGTACACCGGTTATCTGGTCCTACCTCTTTCTTGGTCTTATTTGCGGTATTTTCCCTACATAATTCATCTCTAACATTCTACTTGGGATTTATTCCTGTTTTAGCCTCATTTAATGACCATACTGCCTCACCCTTGCTTCCTCTGCTAAAGGAGTTCCCAAACTTCTTAGACTAAAGGAGCCCTTGCAAAAAAAATTAAAATTCTTGAGCTCTCAAAGCATTTTTTACACTAATATTATGAATATTCAATAAGGACAGTTAATGTTTAAAAAGTATTAAAAAAAACCCGGAAAGAACCATAACAATTAGCTACGCCTTTGGCATATGTCCTTTATTCATATTTGAAAAAATTAGCAATCAATTATTGATGCTATTTTATCATATGAAAAACAAATAAGGAATATTAAGAAAGTGCTTCACGAAGCTTGGGATAACTCTTGCCTAGACAACGTTATTCCTAATCCTGTTCATCCTTGCGAAATAAAATAATACTAATAATAAAGTAACATGTTATCAAAGTTGACCGCTAATAAAATATTTGCATTTTATATATTTAAAAAAAAGAAGTTCTTCCTACCAGAAACATGCTTTACGTTTGTGTTAAATACATTAAAATTAAAATTTGGTGCGGTTGACTGCTGTTCACCAATATATGTTACAAAAAGTGTTGTTAAATGACCTTGAGAATATCCAAGCTCGTCGTGTGTTTTGTACACCTGGTGTTATAAAATCTAGATTATGAGTTGTTTCCGGGGAGTAACATGAATAGCTCATATGGGCATTAGGTCTATATAGCGTACAGTTCCCGTGTTAAGGTGGCATTTTACAATGTCTTTTTTTTTACTTTATTTCGATTCCTGGTCCAAATAAAGCGAAATATAGATTTCGGTAAATGACAATTTCAACCCCATTAAATCGGGGAGGGCAGGGCGGAGGGGGGGGGGGTGTTTCGTAAAGTAGTTTTTAATATTTGTCTATATCTCAGCCTAAAGCCGAAACTATTTTACCGATCGGACTAAAACTTGGTATCTGGGGTTTTCATAAGGTTCCCATGAGGTGTTTTTGTAGTTAGGTATCCAACCCTAAAATTAAGGGTAGTTTACAATTGAGGAGAAAAAGAAAAAAATGTTTCTCTAATTTCGCTTTAATGATTTTGATGACATTTTGTATCTAGACATTACTTAACGTAAGAAAAAGTTAATTCTAACTTTCCCATGATAATTACTTTAAGGGTACAATTTCCAATTTTGGCCATATCTCCGCAACTATTTGAGATATAAAATAATTTATAGCTGTAAAATTATAGTACTATTAAAAATATAAAACTATTATCTTGGATGTATTTTTATAAAACCAATGGTTTCTGAGCTATAAGCAAATATATTTAGATATTTATTTTTTATGGATCTCTCTGAAAATAGGACTTGATTGCAATGCTCTTTAATGGGCAAAGATGTTCCTTTTATCTAACGTTTCACTATGCTCTTTGTTGGAGTGTTTCTGCAACAATTTATATTATTTTCTTTAACAGATCTTAATACCTTTTTTTTGTACCTGTACCTATTTTAAGATAGAGAAAGTCTGCTGTGCAACGTATAATTTATTTTAACTTTGTGACACTTATGTAATGCGATTCTGTGGGAGTAAGAGGGGCTTAGGTGGTAAGAGGGAGGAAGAAAATTCTCTCACGCGAATCGAGTTTTTTGTCACCTAAACAAACAATGAATTTTTTTTCTAAGTCTACTCCCAACGTGATTAAAACGCTATCAGTAACATACGTGAGGTAGTCAACATGATATCTTTCAAGTCGTAACGTTTATTATTATTATTATTGTATGATAAAGTTTCTTGCCAATCCAAGCTCGAACTTGTGGGCATTATTGTGCCCTCCCATGCTTCTAGAGATCCTAAAATATTTTCAATTATTAACTCATAAAAACTCAGCCCTCTCTTCAGTTATATAAGCAGTGCTAACTCTGTATTTTCTGAATTTGATTTTTACCATAAAAGAATAACAAAAACTAGAGGGTTATTTGAGGAACACGTGTATCATTAATTGATATTTATTTGTTTATTGTGAACTGTTTCCTTCAAATTATTATTATTAGTGAATAATAATTCCTCCCCCTTTTGCTTTCCTTCTTGCCATGCCTTGGATCGTAGAAACATCAATCATTAGCGTCGACATAAATGTAAATTTTTAATTAAATACAAGACAGTGAAATCACTGCAATTCTCATGTCTTTAATTGACTTTTTGTTGAGTCATTATTTGCATGACAAAGTAGTGATTTTGATTCTACCTCTAAAATAAAGAGTATATTACTGATATATGATATTTCGATTTTTTTTTTCGAAAATATCTTACGATCCTGTTCAAAATTGCGATGTAGGTACATTAAAGAAGGACGTATATTTGTTTGCTAAAAAACTACTATTCATATAAGGGTATCTTACAAAAAACTTATTTTGAAAATTTGAAACTGCCCAATATTGGTCTTTTGTACTTTGTTCATTAAGTATATCTGGGGAGCGCTTTCCATAAAAAAAATTAATACTTGTTTTTCAAAGATAGATTTATATAAGGATAGTTTCCTGCATTTTTAAAATTTTATATATATGTATGATAAAGTATGCACAATATGTGTCGTACCATTAATTTTTAATCTCTTTGTTGTTGTTTTTATTAAAGTAAAAATAAAGAAATATGAAAAAAGTTTGTGTTATCTAATAAAGCCCTCTATAGAAACATTTTATTGTGAGAAAACACTAATGAGATGGTTTTTCCCAACACTAAAATTAGTATTTAGTTTTTCTAATATTCTACCTTTTTTTTTCAGATAGTTAGACGTCTCCTTCGTACCGTCTCGACAGTCTTCCCCATAGCAATGTTCTAATTCGTACCATTACCATTACCAATTTATTCATTATTTAATTGATAGAGTTTTAATTAAACTCGCATCCAAGCGGATATAAAGGGAAGTACCAACTCCCCTGAGATTTGATGCATTCCCATAAAGAGTCCATATATACATTAGAAAATGTTATTACCTATGATTTTTTAGTTGACCTTACTAGAAAAATTAGCTTTCCAAGCCCTTGCTTTCATCTTCCAGAAATAACCCCCACACTTTATTCTTTAGTTGGTATTTATCATCCACTTAATAAGATATATATACTATCAATACACGAACATAAGCTAAGTTAACTAAGACGAGTGCACGTTTTACTATTATTATTATTAGCACCGCGTCTTACTACCCGTTCGGGCTATACACACTTACGCTAATGTGTAATGGTAGGGTGATTGTGAGATGAGATGAAGGACCTACAGTTTAACGTGGAATCCGAACCACGGTGGAGGCCTGGCATTCCCCACATTCACAAGATGTCTTGTCAGAGGTGAAGGAAGGGTTTGGTTATCAGATAAATCTGTGCCGGGACCGAGGATTGAACCCCGGCCGCCAGTACAGAAGTCCGACACCTTACCCCTAGAGCACCAGGTCACCTACCACTTTTTACTACACACTAAACAATATCACCTAAATATTTACTACTGTTTTATTCGGATGGGGATAAAACCTTTTTAACTGTTACAAAAGTTACCAAAACAAATTTCATATATTAATACGTCAAGTCATGTGATCTTTAATTACCACTTTATATGGAAAATATCATAATACTAATAGTAATATAACTCACTTCAGTGGCCGAATGGCTAAAGGTGTCACTCTCGTGTTAAACTGGCCTGCTGTAGTCTGAGAAATCGAGGTTCGAGTCCCGGTCGTGTCTACTGAGAGTGGTTCATCCTAGATGGCTTACCACTCTCCTTCCCAGCAATTGCGGGCAGATTACCTCTAATGCTTCCTTCCTCATTCCTACCCCATTAGAGTAATTATCATATAAGTGAATAACCTGGACAGGTAGTAAGACGTGGTAATTAGAATGTATACTATTATAAGGCCACATGGCTGATTCACTCACTGACATTCCAAAAATGTTGAAAAAAAATATTTTTAGCCCCCCAAACAAAAATTCAAAATGGTGGAGCGACTTTAAAATCAGTGCGGACCTTTTTTTTTGAGGTCTCTTGTGGCTAAACGGTAAGACCTATCGAAAAACCGCTCTGGAATTACATTAGTTTACATCCACTTTCAAAGAAAACTCACTGGGGGTCTGGGGGTGGACCCCCCAACGAGCAAAGGGAGTATGTATTCAAAAGAAATAGTAATACTAGAACTTTATCAATGTTGACCGCAAATAAATATATTTGTATTTTCTGCACCTTTATTCCTAACAAAATCTTACTATACTTGGATATCAGGACAAACACTTGCATGGATATTTGAGATCTTTGTCAGAATCATCCATGATTGGACCAGTTGAAGGGTTGTGCTGTAATCGTTGGAGGCTTTTTTTTACACCATGTCTTTCTACCCCCTCGGGCTAGACTCATATTTAAAATAAGGGATTAGGAATGATTGAGGTGTAATTTGGTGTAAATCTACCTCCTTTGATGTGAAAAATGAGCGGAAAACCATATATATGTAGTAGTATGATGTTTATATATATAAACCTCATACTACTAAACGGGATTTGAATACTTATCTACTAGTCACAAACAAATCTAGAGAACGTGAGAATTACGGCTTAGACCACGTGTCCATCGATGTGGGTAAAGGTTGCCAATACCAACATTGATGGACATGTAGAGTAAATGCAAGGCACACTTTGGTTTCACGGTGACGGAGAGCTTTGGGTTCGAAAACAAGATGGATGCTTTTCCTTATACTCTTCCTCTATAAAAATGCTAATTAAATTCCACTCAAGGGTGACGTCTAGGGGTAAGGTGTCAGACTTCTGTGCTGGAGGCCGGGGTTCAATCCTCAGTGCCGGCACCGATTTATCTGATTACCAAACCCTTCCTTCACCTCTGACAAGACTTGTATTAATCACAACTTGTGAATGTGGGGAATGCCAGGCCTCCACCGTGGTTCGGATTCCACGTTAAACTGTAGGTCCTCCATTTCATCTCACAATCACCCTACCATTACACATTAGCGTAAGTGCGTATAACCCGAACGGGTAGTAAGACGCGGTGCTAATAATAATAATAATAATAATAATAATAATAATTTCATTCGATTTAATTTTTCTGATCCCTTAGCCATTAAAATAACTGTTAAAATGCGTTTATATGGTCCAAGGTGTTACTCTTGCAATATACTGTATTGCCAGTTATGGAGAAATCGGGGTTCAAATATATTTTGGGTGTACTGGAGATAGTTTTTCCTATATTATTTTCCATTCTCCACGCACGCAAATGTGGCTACATATATTTTAGATCCTACCTACTTTATTCCTAACTCAATGGTATATAGGGATAGCCAGATCTGCAACTAAGACACGGTGACCCACTTCGGTGGTCGCAAGGTCTTAACTCGCTATTCTCGCAGTAGACTAGACTGCCGATGACGGGGAGATAGAGGTTCGAATCTCGGTCGGATGTACTGAGGGTGGTTTATTCAAAATTGTTTCCACTCTCCCTCCACGCAAATATTGGTGCACTCTATTAATATAAGCTCCCTAAATATCTTAGCGGAATCAATACATATGCGTATATCCCGAACGGGTAGTAAGATGCGGGGATTAAAAAAAAGACATGGTTCACCAAAAAAAGTGTTTTGTAGGAATAAAACCTTTCTAAGTGATAGATTTACTTTAATGTGCTCTTTATTTTTATGATTTCATATATATGGGAGTACTTTATAGATATCCTAAAATATCGAACACTTTTTTCTGAAGTAACGTGCAAAGCGTAGGACACGCATGTGTGGGCTCAGATTTCACCTTCAGCTTCTACTACCCTCCACATGCATGTGGTTTGTTGGTTGATTGTGTGGCAGGGAAATCAACAAGTGAAGGAAGGTGGGGGGTTCCCCCCCCCCTCCAACACGAAAGTTAGCAATGACGTAATCAGGCTAGTGGGAGGGCTGACATTAATTCATAAGGTAGTAGAAACGTATTCTAGTTACAATATGGGTATATGGTGGGGTTTTTTAAATTTCAACTGTAATATTTAATAACATAGTTGTGAAAATTTTAACATTACACTATTTCGTTTTATATTTCTTGAAAGATTTTTGAACCTGATCATCTTGAATTAGAATATATAAACGTACCTTTATTGATATACCCTGGCTAACATTATTATTAGATCCACATCTTACTACCCGTTCGAGTTATACGCACTTACGCTAATGTGTAATGGTAGGGTGATTGTGAGATGAAATGGAGGACCTACAGTTTAACGTGGGATCCGAACCACGGTGGAGGCCTGGCATTCCCCACATTCACAAGATGTCTTGTCAGAGGAAAAGGAAGGGTTTGGTAATCAGATAAATCTGTGCCGGGGCCGAGGATTGAACCCCGGACCCAAGCACAGAAGTCCGACACCTTACCCTTAGACCACCAGGTCACCCTCTGGCTAACAACGGATATCATTTTGGAATCTAAGTTGGGTAGCTAAACCATATTTTATTTTGTTGAATAAACTACACTTACACTTTTGCTCGCGTGTCTGCCTACTGACTCAGTGGTACTTGGATTCCAAGTATAGCCAAAAATGTACAATTGGGAAGTTTTTGTATTAGGCTGGTTTGTAAGTCGTATGCTGATATAATCAGTGTATTCAGAAAGTGCATGTTAAATCACCCTCTTAATAAAACTCTATAGAATTATATAAAAAAGGTTCTAAAATGTAACCTTGGACCAATTAAGTCGGCATTTGTCTTGACGTACAGTAAAATTCCAATAAGAAAAGCCTTTTATAAAATAAGAAACACTTTTTTCGCGGCACAAGATCGATAACGTTTTACTATATTATTAGTGTTATTTTATAGGTCTTGATAATATGATCTGAACCTGTCATTTTTGATATAAGTCCCAATGGTGTTGATTTTTTTTTTAAATCTTCAACACCCTTAATACGTGAAAGTAGATCTGGTAGCTTTTATAGCTGTTAGTTAAGCTTCTTCCTACCTATTTTGGTAGACGCATAATATAAGGCGTCACTCTCGTGTTAAGACAGGGAGATCGGGGTTCAAATCCCGGTCAGGTGTACTGAGGGTGTAGTTTTTCCAAAATTGTTTTCCATTCTGCCCCCACGAAAATTCGGGTCAACTTCCTTTGAATTCAAACTTTTTTTTATCCCTAACTCATTGGCGTGATTAGTACATATACGTATAACCTGAATGGATAGTAAGACGCGGTGATTTAAAAAAACTTTTCGACAAGTGTACATAGATCAGTTTGTTGTTAGGTAAATGTTTCCATTTAAATATTTTGATGGATCATTTGGATTTAACTTTTGACGAACAAAAGGTTACGATACCTCAAGCCCGTTACTATGATATACAACCAACCGAAACAATAATTAAGGTCGCACACGCGATGAAGCGTAACAGATGACATTGGTCGTTAAAGGCTGTTATTCGAATAATGATGAAAAGTCTGTTTCATACCGATTCTAAACGGTCTATTTTATATATAAATACAATCACATTTTAAGCAATAGAATACCTGTTAATTATATTTTATTACTAAGTCGTAGTAAGCTATCAATGTTGGATAAAAAAGAAACGAAATGAGATTTATAAGTTAAAGTATGGTGGAAGAGAATATGAATTAAGGTAAAGATTTTTGAAAGAATTTTTTCTTTGAATCTTAGGAAAATGAAAAATAAAATATTGGAGAGTTTTGAAATGTGGTGCTAGAGAAGACTTGAGAAAATCAGGTGGAAAAATGGGTTGGGGGGAGGGGGGACGAGACAAATAAAGAAGTCCTAAGAAGAGTGGGTGAGAATATAATTACTATGGATGTGATTCTACGGTACAAAGCAAACTGGATTAGACACATTCTTAGGAGGAACAAGACTGCAAGACGTCATGGAACGAAATATTGAGAGAAAGAGGAACTTAGGAAGGAGTATTCAAATATTGGGTGACTTAAAGGAAGGAAGGAAAAAAATTCTTTGATCTGAAGGAGGAGGTAGAGGATAGGGTGCATTGATGGTCTGAGTTCACCGACAAAAGGAATGGGCCTGTCGTAGGACAAAACAGAACACAAAATAATTATATATAGGTCATATTTATTAGCTATATATAAATATTATACATATAATATTTACTAGCTAGGTTAGTATATATTATATAAATTACTTTTTGTTACTTTACATAAATATAAATTATCAAGTACAACGGTTCCATTACTATTTATCGGAAATAACTTTCACAAGATAGGATACTAGCTCAGTGATATTAAATAATTTACCGTTTCTCTTTTAATCTAGGATAAAAAGTATTGTTGATAAAACAGAAGTGTTGCCGGAAATACTGATAACAGCCACGGGTTGTAAGAATGGGTTTTACATCTCCACGTGGCTTACGCGTTATACAAAATAAAGTTATGTTAATAATTGTGTTATAGAAAATGCTATAAGATATATTTAACAACATTTATAGCTAACTATTAATAATTGTTTAAATAGATGGTTCAATCATCTGTGTGCATGTGCATCACTATCTTTTTATTTGACGTATTTAACGTACACTTTCTGAACCGACTGATTACATCAGAATGCGACTTATAAACTAACTTAAATCTAGGACAGGAACAATATCCAACACCCCCCCTCCCCCCCAGCCATTAACGCATTACTGTGAGAGGTGGTTAAGCCCACATTTCACCGATAACAATTTTTTCAAACATGGCGTGAATCGAACCCGGGAAACTTTGCTTAGTAAACAAACACGCTAACAACTGAGTTAAAAGCTGTTATCACTATCGTTCTTAGACCTAAGCTATTATGATTAATGTAGGCTCGTTACTCTTTCGCGGTGGATCGATGAAACATGTGTTGACATATGTACATCTATTCTTTAATTTAAAAATGACATATGGGAATCGATCCCGGGAGCTTTAGCTTAGCGCGCCAATGCTCTAACTACGCAGATGTCCAGGAGTCATCCCATGCCCAGGGTGATTCTTCACTCATATTTTAAGGCAGAGTCTGTGATAGACATGCGGAAATTGTCAGTTACATATGAATAACCAATTAGGATCACGAGCCATCAGATAACGCATCCATCGACTTGGGAGGGCTTTAGGCTGACAAATGTACAATGACAATAACTGTACGAATGAACAAATCATTCTATTATTATTATTAGCACTGGGTCTTACTACCGGTTTGGGTTATACGCACTTACGCTAAAGTAATGGTAGGGTGATTGCGAGATGAAATGGAGGACCTACAGTTTAACGTGGGATCCGAACCACGGTGGAGGCCTGGCATTCCACAACATTCACAAGTTTTGATAGATACACGTCTTGTCATAGGTGAAGGAGGGGTTTGGTAATCAGATAAATCTGTGCCGGGACCGAGGATTGAACCCCGGACCCCAGGACAGAAGTCCGATACCTAGCCCCCTAGACCACCATGTCACCCCATTCTGAATTAAATACAATCTAATAAATTTGTTATGAACGTATATATACAGTAGCCCCATGGCTTCTTTGGTGCTGACTGACAGCTCACAGCTGACAAGTGACAGATTTAAAAAGTTACTAGACCAAATTAAGTATCCCTACGCCGAACCATATGATCTGCCAAAACATGTGTTTAGCAGCTGTCACTTCTGACAGTCAACATTTAGTTATATACCTGAATGCTGTCTGTCAGAAGTCAGCTGTAAGCTGTCAGTCAGCACCAAAAAAGCCACGGGGCTACTGTACATAGCTATTATTATTATTATTATTATTATTATTATTATTAGCACCACGTCTTACTACCCGTTCGGGTTATACGCACTTACGCTAATGTGTAAAGGTAGGGTGATTGTGAGATGAAATGAAGGACCTACAATTTAACGTGGAATTCGAACCACGGTGGAGGCCTGGCGTTCCCCACATTCACAAGATGTCTTGTCAGAGGTGAAGGAAGGGTTTGGTAATCAGATAAATCTGTGCCGGGACCGAGGATTGAACCCCGGCCGCCAGCACAGAAGTCTGACACCTTACCCCTAGACCGCCAGGTCACCTACTGTACATAGTGTATGGTGAAGTTGTAGAGTTAAATAAAGTGTGTTCGTATTTATTTTGTTCAAAACTAAAATCAAACATGCCAAAATACGTTTGAGTAAAATTAATTTAATCAATCACATAGTCATTAATTATAAACGTTCAGCTAGAACCTAATCAAGGTTTAGGCACGCCTAGGTGTATAGAAATACATTTCCTTTGATTTTAGACCAAGTAGTTTTTTTTATTATTATTAAATCTTGAGAAATCATCACAGGTATAGTTTAAGCCAAGGAAACGAATCGTAATCAGAACAGATAACTGAAATAATAATTATTTTTAAGGAACCATAACTGGAATAGTAACAATAAAAATTAATTGCTTGATAACCGGAATTGGAATTGATATATGATTAGGTCAACGCAGGTTTTTATTGATTCTTAAAAGTTCTAAATTTGTGTAATTATTTTTATAATTGTATTTTAGGGCCTTCTTTCTTTAACTTAATTTTATTTTGAAACATGCAATATTTCCTTTTCTCAGTATTTAATTTTGTCTCGTGCTATGATGTATTTAGAAGAACTAGAACCGGAACCTAATTAAGAACCGATGAGAACAGGAACTTTTCTCTCTCTCTCTCTCTAACCGGAACCAGTACCGGAACCTTACAATGTTTGATTAGATAACCGGAACAACGGCTGGTAGCTTGTGTATTTTTCGCGAACTGGAATTACCCCAAGGGTTACCAGGGTTTGGTTAGTTCAACTTGTGTTTCTACTGGTTCCACACCCTCATACTTACTATCACCATCATCTCGTATCATCGTGACATGGAAAGAGCCTCCACTGAAAGGATGTACGATTAGTACATTCGGGCTTATCCTGGGCAACAGTTAATTAGTACCGGTTAATATTTCCACTTATACTATTGCATTAAAGACGAACATTAACTATTATGTTTTCAGCACCGCGTCTTACCACCCGTTTGGTTTGTACGCTTATGTACTAATTACGATAATGGTTTTAGGGATTAGGGTGGTTATATTTAGATTAAATGTACCCGAATTTGCGTTGAGGGAGAGTGGAAAACTATTTTGGAAATATCTCCCTCGGTATTGCCGACCTAGGTTCGAACCTCAATCTCCTAGTCATTGGTAGTCTAGTCTACTTCTAGAGTAGCACCTTAGACCATGCGGCCACTGATGTGGGTGAAAATTAACTTTAAAACTAGTGGCTCAGGCAGGAGTGGGCTCTTTCTACTAATATTAGCATTAAATTGATTAGATTGTTAAGCAAGAGCTGGTAGTCTATTTTTGAAATATTTTTAAAGTTTTTACTAAGCTCCTTCACCCCCTGCTTGTGTAGATTACAGAGCAGATAACAGTCGGTATTCACTTAACAAATGCTTTTTATACGTCTGGCTCAAGAAATTGTTTAGAAACACAACCAAGAAAGAATAAATGGTATGATTTTACATTTGATTCCATCGTATTAAATACACAAAAATCATGTATTTTGGGTACTTCCCCATAATTATTCACTTGAACTCTTGATTAAAATGTAATAAAAACGATCATTAAGAAATGAATGGATATCTTTATTTTAGTTTTGTAGTTGCGACCTCCAAAATAAAACCGACCCACCGATTAATTTTAGAAAACAAAAAATCCTCAATTCCATTAGTTATGATTCAGATTTGAACTCCTGTCTCCAGGATAAGGTGTGAACCGATCACCACAAGGGTTGATTTCTTAGGGTTCCCTCATAGTCAAAAACCTCAAATTCTTACTATAAAAAATTTATTATACAACTTAAAAACTAACGGCTTCACAAACATAGGTTTTCATAATACTGAGGGCTAGACTTTTAGCTTTGCAGCCTGTCTTAAACATATTCAAATTATCCTTGTTTTGTATCGACTGAGTCAAATTTAATAGTAGTGGGATTGATATTTTACTAGTGTTATTAGAAAAATATTATGTACATTTTCTATTTTTTTATATCACCGTGTTTTACTACCTGTTCGGTTTGTAAGTATATTCACTGATTACTTTAATATATTAGGGATTAATAAGGATGAATAAAGAGTAAATGTACCCGGGTTCGCACGGAGGGGGTGTGGAAGACCATTTAAGGGGAAAAAAAATCACCCTCAGTACACCCGACCGGGATAGAACCTCGATCTCCCCACCAACGGCAGTCTAGTATAGTGCGAGAGTGACGCCTTAGGCCATGCGTCCACCAAATAGGGTTTTTATAATTGTTGTAAAATGTTGCGTCAAGCATCCCAAATAACTACAGTAGCCCCATGGCTTCTTTGGTGCTGACCGACAGCCCACAGCTGACAGATGACTGCTTTGAAAAGTTACCAGACCAGATTACATATCCCTACGCCGAACCAGATGATCTGCATAAACATGTGTTTAGCAGCTGTCACTTCTGACGGTCAAAATTTAGTTATATACCTAAATGAGACCGTCAGAAGTCAGCTGTGAGCTGTCAGTCAGCACCAAAGAAGCCACGGGGCTACTGTAAACAGCTACCATCTGGTGTTTGGTGTTTTAGCGGCGTAATGTGAAACACCTGTGAAATCTATTCTCGCTGCAGAAAACATCTCTTCCCCCTTCCTTCATCCCCAGTAGAGGGTTGTAGAAGACGGGAGTTATTTCTGTCCAAGGAAGGTGCTACTGAAAAATGTGTACAGTAGCCCCATGGCTTCTTTGGTGCTGACTGACAGCTATACCTAAATTTTGACCGTCAGAAGTGATAGCTGATAAACATATGTTTTTGCAGATCATATGGTTCGGCGTAGGGATACATAATTTGGTCTGGTGACGTTTCAAAGCTTTCAGCTGTCAGCTGTGAGCTGTCAGTCAGCACCAAAGAAGCCATGGGGCTACTGTAGAGCGCTGTACAATATCATTTGTGTCGAGAGCTAGTCGCAGGAAGTGTCGATCGGATAAAAACAGTGAAGGCCGAAACTCTTTGCCCGTTGTGCAAAGAGCGTGTTAAGTCTCTCACAGTTTCCCAGCACTCGTGATGAAGAGGGTGGCGTTAAGGAATTTGTGAAGCCGCGGTGGGTTATTATATTCTCCTTCAGCGATTATTCACGCTGCCGGAACCACAAGTTTTTACTTTTTATTTTAATTTTAAGATGTCACTGACGTGGTCCCCACTTCACTTTCAATGGTCATTCAAGTACCATGTTTTTATTCATTAAATATATTTGTTAATTATTTTTACAGGTGATTTGATATAAGTGGTGTCATTGTTATCTCGTGGGAACGTAATTTCAAGAAACTTTCGAGTCATTCGTACGTTGGCTTCATTAGGTTAATATATCCTAAAAAATGGTCTAAAGATCTCATGTGACCTGTGATTCTTGACTATAGTATAATTATGGTAAGAAGTGCTAGTTTGGAAGCACAAACTTTATTTTGCAGTCAACCGTGTTACTTTTGATATGTTTTATCAATGCTATAAACTGCAGATAACATGACAGTGTGGATACGTAAGAAAAATTAGGTATAGGTCTAATAACTTTCTTTAAATTTTGTTTTAGGTTAGATGATACTCGGTGCTAACTTTTAACCCATAGTAATTTTCTATATTAAGAAGTATTTTTGTTATTACATAGACGGGATTTTTTTTAATATCTGCAAAAATTGAATTTGAAAAAAAAAATTACAATTAAAATAAATAATGTTTCATTTATTTCACATATATAGTTTAGAAATTAAATATGCATAGGCTATTTATATATGTATTATTTGGTAAAGCTCCTCAAGAAAAATATGTACTGAAATTAATATGCACATTTTTAAAGGTTATCCGTAGCTTCTTGGGGAAAATTTTGCACGTATTCGGCAACTTAAATCAATGTTGAAAAACGCTGTTTTCGACCACGTGCAAACTCGAATCAGTCTCAACCGAGATTTGTACCAGAACCTTTTCAAGGTAGTGGGTCAGTGCCTGAAGCTCAATGTTACTGGCCACGACCAAGCCTGCGTCGAACTATTTTATCGTAACCATCCCAGTATTATTAAATGTACGTTTAACACAAAGAGTTGATAAAGACCAACTAATAAGTAGAGACGATAAGGGAATTCTAGAGGAAATATACACTTATTAAAGTAAAGACAGAATTGTAAAATTGAAGTTAAAATTCCCATTTATAGAACTATTTCAGCGCATTTGGTTGAGATTCGAATCTCAGCCTCTCCATCAACGTAGACCATATACAATACGAGCCTAACGTCTTATACCATTTGACCAGTGGTACTGGTGGCTTTATCTTGAATTGAATGATTTTTTTTTAAAAACAATGTGATGCAAAAAAAATTTATACTAACAATTCGGGCTACCCGTATATGTACAAATTACGGTAATGTTTTAGGTACCGGTGTGATTAAGGTTGAATTTAGCGGAAGGGTAACATTTTCGTGGCGGTAGAATTGAAAACCATTTATAAAAAAAACCCACTCTCAGTACACCCGACCGGAATTCGAACTATAAACTTCCAATCACTGGCAAACCAAACAAAATGAGCTTGACATTTAGACCGCGTCCATCGGTGAGGGAGTTATTTAGTTAACAATATTTATAGATAATTGAGAATGTGTCTTACTTTTATTTCACATCAATTTCAAATGTTAAAAAAGCGCCAAACTTAAAAAATACTATTATTCTTAAGAGAAGGCTGGTTTGATGTGATTTCTATACATCCAGAGCCGGGCATGCACTCAGACCTTCGGCTGGTTAGTACTACCTGCACCATCTGGTCTGGTAGAGATCTCATGTACTAGGGACGTTCAGTAAATGTGGTGGGTTACCCGTTGACTTTCACACTGAATTTCTATTAGCGAGAATGAAAGGGCCTTTCAATTTTGTCTTAACGGTATTTTCACATACCTTCCAGCGGGTATTTTACATGCCATAATCGACGTGAGATCGATGGTTTTACTTTCTCTCCAAAGAGGGCGATGCTATGAATTTTTGTCGCTCAAGAAAAATCCGTCGACCTCGATTGGGTCTGAGCCCACGATCATCGGACCATGAGGCGAGTCATAACAAGACACAACACTATATAATTCCATCATTTGAAACTTACAATACATACCCTCATGACAAAAAAAAAATAGCATTCACATGTTGCTACCAATAAGAATCCCATTCAACTTATTAAGAGCAGAAAATGTATAGGGCATCCACAATAGGACAGGTGCTTTCTGACAGTTATGTATTCATTCGCCAAACCATTTAGATCTGTAAGATCATATGTTGTTTTGTTTTTGTTAATTTTGGCGGTCAGAACATTCACACATATAAACAATTTATTTTTAATTATTATAAACAGTTTTTACATTATTTCTACATAAACTTAAGAAAATAACTATTTGGATCTTCTTCTCATTAGTATTTTTTTTGTGTAGAAGTGGAGTTTATGGTTCACTTTAAAAAAAATTATTTTCGAATGAGAGCTTCTAAAATGCGGCGTGCTCTTGTGAGTTCAAAATGGCGGTCCAGCCGAAACAAAGCAAGGGCGGTTGATGACGTCATACAAAGCGTCAAGGAGGTTGAGTTCTTAAGCTGTTTGCAAAATAAAAGCTTTTAGTTTGTATGGTCCTCTCACTCTAAAGTGATATATATTTTTTATATTTTTAAGTGGCATAGTTATAACAAGATGCAAGAGTGAATATATTATTTTTTAATGAATTATTTCATGCACTATAATATCTATTGTTGCCAAAACTGCAAAACCAAAAACATATGTTTATTAATATATTTTGTTCTTTCAATAAGTTACGAAAACTCCAGTTATACAATAGTCGGTAAGGATTAGAATAGTTTGATAAATTTTTTTATGAATAATTTTTTTAGCATCACGATACAATACCTGTTTTAGTGATGGCTATTATTTGTTTACTAATAATATAATATTTCCGAATAGGTTGGCAATAGTCACTTTCAGTCAATTTTTTCAATAAATAACTTTCTGCGAGCTGTCAGATAGCAACCTTCTAACCATGGATGTCCCATATCTACCTAATTGGACAACGTATTCTTTATTGAGTTCTCTTTATATATATAGAGTAAACAACGCCCCGAAGACGTGAAACTAATCAATCCTGGTAGCACATGTAAGTTGTTCTATTTACGCGCGGGGTTGTTGGGCGAAGCTAAGACGTCGCAACGGGGTTATAATTAACCTTAAGGGGGCCACTCACATGGGTGCTGAGATTGTATTGTAGACTTTGAAAAATCCTGCAAGGTTTTAAGAAGGGATTTGGTAGTTTAAAATATGTTTAAAGCTAAAATTAAGGTGAAATATCTCATCATGTCCAGATTGCATTAATAATATTATAATTTTATTTATAACTTTTTAATACATTAAACAGTAAAATTAACTCATTTTCAACGTGTACGTGAAATATTAGTTCTTTAATCCAGTTAAATGATGATAAACATATCTAGGCTTACCCCCCCCCCCAAAAAAACATTTTTTTTAAATAGATACTGGTGGGTACGGGGACTGAGAAGTATGTCTTATATAGTCTTGTTTGCATGTGATTGAGTGTGTGTATGTTTGTATGTGTGTGTGGGGGGAGGGGGGAAGGGCTCCACGCAAATATTAGTACATTTTATCTCAATTAAACCTTTATACCATAGTGTAAATTTGTAGATATCCGATGGGTATTAAAACGTGATGCACATAAATAATTAAGACCAGAAATTTTTAATATAATAATTCTTTAGATTTAAGTGATTTTTTAAGCCATAGAACTACCATTCACTTAAGAAAGAAAAAACATTGGGTGTATATATATATATTTCTTAAATTGGGTGGACCCCTCAAGAGGAATAAGTGAGTTCAGCTGGCAGGGTGCCTGTTAACCACATTTAGATTCACCGTCGGAAAAGAGGGAGGGAGCGTAAAACGGAGCCAAAAAATAGCTAGCGGTTTATTTGTGTAGAACTGCACTGACCACAGAGCATGGAAACTTCCGTAAGAAAATAATTGTAGAAATAAATAGATTCAAACTATAGCCTGGGAAAGTACTGTGTACACCAAGTTTTTTTTTGTTTCAACATAGCACGAACGAGTTTTTGGGACGCTGGATGCATGGATGAATAAAGCGATTTCGTATAAATATTATGTTGTACGCAATGATTGATTTTAGTATGGTTTAACAAAAAAAAATATAGATTATTATTATTTACCACCGCGTCTTACTACCCGTTCGGTTTTTATGCTTTAAGTACTAATTACGTTAATGGATTAGGAATGGATAAGGTTGAATTAGAGGAAATGAACCCACTTTTGCGTGGAGGGGGAGTGGAAAACCATTTAGGAC